>APFE031591536.1:53531-96679 GCA_000404065.3 Pinus taeda
AAGGCGACTAGAGTCATCTTTTTGTCCTTTTCTCGACTCTTTAAAAATGAAAAGGTCAAGTTATGTCCTTGTGTCTTAAAATTAAATCACCCGCAATAACACGCCCTGTTAGATTTTACTTGTTGGCCATTTTATTGGGTGTCTTAACTGTTTTTCAGCCCCATGTACGATTTTCAATTTTTTGATGGCAAATTTTCCAGAGTTCACCAACCCAGGAATCCCCTCTGACGGGAATCCTGGTCATTTTCCTCCTTTTGGGAATGTTGGTGCTCCTTACATGGCAAAGTTGTCCCTTCCTGGGTTAACTGTTGGGTTGCCTATTTGGTTGTTCTCAACCTCTGTGGTATCTAATGTCTCAACTAGTGGTCAATCAGGTCCTCCACCCAAACAACATCATGTTGTTTTCAAGGTGGACCTCTCCCCTTCTTCGCCTGTTTCTATGTCCTCCTCTTCTACTTCGCCTAGTGAAAGTCTGGATTCAAGTAACCAGGTGGCTAAGAAGAAGAAGAAGAAGATGAAGAAGAAGAAGTCTCATAAGTGAGAGGCTAAAAGTGCAGCTACTACTCCGAGTACATCTCAGGTCGGAACACCTTCTGATTTTCCGTGGAAGGTTAAGTTTCCTTGTAAATTGTGCAAGGGATACCATCTTCTTCGTGATTGTCCTGGCCTTCCTAGGATCTTAGAAGTATGGTCTCATGATCCAGATCATCCCTCATCGTCCTCTGAAGCTCATGGTGATGCTACCCTAGCAGCTGGTAATGGTAAGAAAAACGGGAAGATTTGATTTCCCTGTAAGCTATGTGAAGGCGACCATCCCCTTCACCTTTGTCCGCTCATGGATAAAGCTTCCGCTGTCTTGGAAAGTCTTACAGCTTCCTCACCCCAACTTCCAGTTGGTTATCAGAGGCTCTCTTTAGACCCTCTCCCTGTTGACAACGAGATTGACTTAGATTCTTCTCTTGTCCATCCTCCTCTTTCTGAACCTGGCTATGCTAAGCCTATTCCAGACCAACCATTGGTCGGAAAGAGTGTCGACTTGGGTTCACCACCTGTCGATCACTCTGTTTTGGAGGAGCATCATGCTCATGTTCTTCTCGTCTTGTCAGATTCTCCTGATTCTTAAAACGACTCTCCTATCCCAGTTGATCCCAAGAGTCTTTCTTCGGAGCAAGGGGGCAATCATACGATTCCCCCACTAAGTAGTTCAGTCGTTTCCTTCGACTGCAGTCACCTGACTACTTTCCGCCTTCCATCCCATGTGCCTTTCCAGATTACAGTACATTCCTATGGTAAGGCAGTACCTGGAACTGTCTTGGATGAGGGTGCATCTATCAGTCTTATGGCTTCCACTACTTGGCAAGCTTTGGGCTTCCCACAGCTTGTGCCAGTCGCATAGAATCTGATGGCGTTTGACGGAGGAACCAGTCAACCACTAGGGATCCTTCCGAAGTTCCCTATTACTTTGGGAGGCAAAACTGTCTATATAGACGTACTGGTTACCCAAGGTGCTTTAGATTTCAGTCTTCTCCTTGGTCGTGACTATGTTTATGCCATGGGGGCCCTTGTCTCTTCACTTTTCCGTGTAGTTTTCTTTCCAGACGATGGAAGAATTGTGACTATAGATCAATTATCGTTCTTTAGTCCCCCGGTGCCTCCTACGCAGTTGTCATCCCCTCCTGGTTTTTATCCACCGGTTGTATCTGCCCCACCATAGGTCAACTATGTGGCTACTTATCCCGTGCCTATATCTAGTGATGCCGCTGTCATGCATAGTGTGCTGGGGGCATTGGGTCCTGACTTCCAAGATGTTATCCTTCCACCAGGAGTGGCACTCTTGGAAGCAACGACTTCCTGTTCATTATGATGAAGTTCGTTCGGAGCATAGTTCGCTTTCCTATGTCAAGCTCCTTAAAAAATGAAACTAGCTTTGGTCGAGCATAGTTCCTGATCTTGTGTCAAGCTCGTTAAAAAATGAAACAAGGGTTACGAGGATAGTTCTTCTACTATGTCAACCTCAATAAAAAATGAAACAACTCCCTTTCCAAATCGAGTTTTTTGATTAAGATCTCGTAAAATACAAGTCGAGTCTTTCCAATATCGTGAAAGTGAACCTTCATTCCATCCACTTTGTTGAATGCAATTAAGCTTGGGGGGCATGTACCTCATTTTGCATCATTATGTTGGGGGCATGCGAACTTATAACAAGAATAGTTTTTCATTTCAAGCTTGTGTAAACATGACACCGAATCCAAGCAGAGTTCTCCATGGTTCAAGCTTGCGTAAAAATGAACCCATACCCATTTTACATCTCGTGATTGCTGTCTTTATTTGCTAAATTCTGTTAGATGAGCCTTGGTTGTTTTCATCCCATCGCCACCATCTCTTTGGCTGATCATATGCTTTCACTTGCTTGTTTTCCTTTCCTAAGGGACCGCAGTTAAGAGTGGTTTTGTTAGCCAGCCTCTTGACCATTACATGTCTTGAGCAGTTCCACCATTACCGGAACCAGTTGCTACCCTTTATACCACTCGTTCCTCTAGGACGAGTCACCTTTAAGCTCTTTTCTGACTCTCTAAATATGAAAATATTGCTGAGTTATTCCTCTTGACTCGTTAAACGTAAATAAGGGGCGGTCGCCTTTAAGCTCTTTTCTGACCGTGTAAAGACGAAAAGATCGTCGGGCCCTTGTCATTTCAGGCTCGTTAACAGCTACAAAATGACGTGATTTCAGTTGCTTTTTTACTTTTTCAGGTCGAAGTCACTCATCAAGAAAAGTACTCCTCGATCGTAATGATCGGGCGGTTCTTTCGGGAATTGTTTTATACTTTTTAGAGCTCGAGAGACACAACTTTACCAAAAAGGACACCCCCGGAGTTTACTTTTCTGCTGTCTTTTCAAAATCTCTAAACATGAAAAGACGTCGAGTTCTTCCTTTGTCAGACTTGTTAAAACTTGATGACATTGGATTCCGTCGAAATGACGTTTTAAAAGCATATGCTATCCCCGTCAAGCTTGTTAATAAAAATAATTGGGGTACTTGCCAAAAATGGTGGGGAAAATTGAACCAGAATCATTGTCATGTTGGCAGTATGTCGCTCTTGAACATGGCACTTGTCTGCAGTTGTGTCTGGGTGGGGACATCTCATCTCGTTTTTCACTTCCCTTCGTGGGTTTGGGTGATCCTGTTTGACCTCTCATCTACTCTTTGCCTTGTCACCATGACCTCTGATCGATTGATGTCAAATACTGCCAAGTCCATTGTCGTGCCGCCGATATGTTCAAGAGAAGTTGACCTCTGCGGAATAACAACCTCCCTCTGATAACTCACATAATCCTGATTCACAAAAACATTATCTTCCTCTGTCTCGCATCGATGATGTGGGAAATGCTATGGCCCACCTTCGATCAAGGTCACTTCCTGTCGACTTCAGCTCATTATCCAGGAAGTTGATCTAGAGACTCCCTTCTGGTGCCTTGGAGCCTGCATGCCTCAATGGCAGGTTCTTCGTGTTCGACACGAGGTTTTCATCACTGGCCTCCATTCGAATGATTTTACAGGTGTTCGATGCCAGCTCACTGATTCACACACCGTAGATTGTACCTATAGTACCTTGAGGGCCATTGTCATTATTGGTGGTACCTCTCACATCTGTTAATAGTTTTCATCATTGGTTGGCAATCAGACGATGTTCCTGCATGTTCGACTTCGACTCCCATATTTGCATGCTTGAACTTGTACTTTGTTCGAGTCGAGATGGAGCGCAAGACCCTGTATTTTGTCTGTTGGGATCCAGGTTGCGATTTTGTGGATTATTATGATTATTACATGACTCATTCATTGGATGGCTGGAACATGCTTGAGTCTATTTATCGATCCTCACTGCATGGCTGCGTCCATACCTTGGATCTAGATCATTGTGTACTCTACTATGGATGGCTGTGCCTATACCACATATATCATGTATTTGAGATATCAGTTGTACTTCTCCACGCAGGTTTTCCAGTGGCAGTGTTTTCGGTTGGACATGTTCTCGTAAAGCATTTCACCTCTCTCTCTCTCTTGAGCCTCATGCTTTAGGGGGCATCTGTTACACAGTAATTTATCACCGTCCCTGCTACCCCTCTCCCGCATCTTGGACTCATTCCGGAACCTATGAGAAGTCACATGGCCTAAAAACACTTGCATTGCATTCCCCTAACATGAGCTTTATTTGCCCTGAAGACATCTCCTGCTAAAAAACCCTAAAAATAGCCCTTTTTCCATTGGCGTAGTTCCATAGTGCAACCCTCACGCCAATGGGGTAAGTCCTCCAAAGAGGGCACGCCAGTTGGCACTCTGTCATAGAGTCGCACCCGTGCCAACCATAATCAATGGCGTTTTTTAACAAACAAACGGCGGAAGTTTCATCCTAACAAATTCTTGGACTGAATCTATCTTGAGTTGGGTGGTTTGGCTACAGATTTCCATAGAGAGGAAGTGGTTTGCCACCTCTCATGGAAGCTTCCTTGATGATATGGCCAATCCCATGATTATTGGTTATCATCCCAACTCCCCTTCCCCCATCTATAAAAGCTTGCCCATTTCCTTTGCAAGCTAGTTTTTGGAGTTCCAGAGTTCCAGAGATTGAGAATTGTCAAGTTTCCAAGAGCTTCATGCTATAAGAGCCTTCTTGATTCCCATAAGGCCAAATCCAAGTAAGGAGATTATTGTCCAAGAACCAAAGAGAGAGGCTTGTCCTTACTCCGAACAAGCTTTGCGAGACATGTGCTGCTGACTACCCGCCAAAGGAGAATCCAGCGTCAGAACTTTGGTTGTATTCTTCTTTGATTAATTATTAATAAACGACTATTGGTTATGGTTCCACTCTTATTGTTATTTGTGATGATGATGAGTTATATCCTTTCTGACTGATATATAGTTGCATATGCTGGATTTTATGCTTATGTTTGTGTTGTTTCTTGTATGTGCAGGTGTCCATTCACGGAGATCGTGGGGATTGTGATCTGCCGGAGCAAAGGAACGGGACCGTCACCTCTTCTACAAGCATTAGAATTGGAATCTAGGTAGGCCTTCATCACTGGTCTTTAATTTGCAATTAGGAACTTGCGTTGTAGCGTTGTATGATTGTTGCTAGACCCGGTCTAGGCTAGTAGGGATCGCCTCTGTCCACAGAGGGGATTTACCTCCTCAACACTTAGGTTGGAGCTTGGCACAAAGCCTTCTTCGAAACACCATAAAACTCCTTTTTAACGCTTCATACTGCTCGGTGCTGCCCTTATTTCTCCACAACTGAAGGTGTTGTATGAACGCAAGTGGCTGCACAATGTTACTCCCTTTCTTTCTGAGCCTTCAAAATAGCGATGATGGTGTAGTGAGAGCGCTTTTTACTATGCTCTGCATATAAAAATGGCGGAGTATGTATGAAGTTCTACAAACTCTCAGCATTATATCAAAATCTTTACTAGTGTAGTTTAAATTCTTATTTGACCGTTTCGCTGTTGTTTGATTGCTTCCATCGTGGCCATCCTGCATACCATACTGTTTACGGCCTTGCCCTTGACTGACATACATACCATCGTATTTCAATGTATTACCAATAGTATTACTTTTTTATGCACCATACTATGAAATCATATTGTTGCAAGCCTGTTTTATAACTATATGAAATCATTTCCTTATTTGCCACTTTTGTCATGCGCTCAAAGCTTTTATTCTCATTACATTTCCTTTTTGTATTCCCTTTCAAAATTCACATATAATGTTTAATACATTTCCTTTAAAAAAAATGCGCATGTTTGATATTTCTTACCCTTTACCATATGCTTGATATCGTTGCATAGTTCCATAAGGTTTGCCATCATATTGTATTCAATTTGCCATTATAACTTCACCTTATTGCATCATATCATTTCAATTTTGTTTGTTTGATATTCCATATGTATTGCAATGATTTCCTTAATTTTAAAATGACCATTTTTAGGTCATGTTTAAAATTGTTTCCATAGGACTAATGCTATCTTTGTTTGTGTAGGTTCAACTTTTTAAATCCTCACTTTGATCCCTTTTTCTTTATGGAAAAATACTTAGGGTTAGGGTTATGAAATGAATATAGAATATATGAATACAGGTAAATAGAGAATGATATTTAGGGTTATGAAATGGAATGAATATGAAATAAATATAGGATTCGGTCTACGATAATGGGTATAGGATGAGGAAAATGTAATGAATATAAAATATGAATTTAGGTATTAACTCAATTTTAACAAAGTCTACAAATTTCTACAAAAATTTAAATTTACAAGAACAAAATTGTGCACTTATGATACTTGTACTTCCCTGTAGTATTGGATGAATGTTGTTGTTCTTTAACAATATTGTATGAAGTTGTCTTGTAGATAGATAGAAACATAGAATTTATTTCTGCCTTCTGTTCTAGCATCCTTCATTGATTCTGGTCCATTGATTGTTGATGTCGCTCAGGTAACTCTGCAATTGATTCATAATAAATCAGGTCCCTTCTGTCATGCACATTTTTATGCAATGTATACATGTTTTTGCTAACATTTCAGGTCTCTCTACAATTGATTTCAAAAATATTTTAGGTCCCAACTGCAAACAATACAAGTTCCATCGTCAATTCAGCTGCACAACTAAGTTTCTTTTTGCAAACCTTCCCCCCTTGCTGCTGGGAATAATTGTCCTCAAGTCTTGTGTATTTTGGAGGATGATTCCTGCAAATTAAAACTGAAGAAATGGTAAAACAAAATAGATAATTCATATTGGCCAAGCTAGTTGGTTTTCCTATATGAATTCGAGTTTGTATTGTGCCACTTTCATGGATTTTCACAACCAAACTCCTTTATTATTTTTGATCTTTTTCTATTTTTTATTTTTTCTTTTCTAAATGGAGGTGGGGTGTAATGGAGTAGGGAAGTATGAAATCTTATGAAAATAGGTTATATTGAAGTCATGATTTAATAGTAAGTTTGGACTTCAACATGCTTGGTCATGGAGCTTAACATACAGTATGGATGATGAACAATATGAATTCAAATCATGAAAAAATGATGATGATCAAATCATGAACAATATGAATTCAATATGAAAGGCTTCTTTGAAAGGCTTCTTATGATCTTATGAAAGGCTTCTTTGGATATTGATGTGACATAGAACTTGGCTGCTTTTTCTGATGATTAGCTTCATGTCTTTTTGCCTTGATCTTGATCATGTTGTAGGGTTTGTTGACATTGGTGGTCAGCATCTAAGAGCAAGCTTCAAGAGTTTGAGTTTCATTGCATGAACTCAACATTAGGTGAATTTTCAGTTTGCTTTGACTTGAACATTTGTATTCATATTCCGGAATATGAATTTGGTTTTGAAAATTACTTCATCCATGGAGTTCACTCCTTCATTCTTCCTATGACCTGCAAAAACATAGCACTTGCCTGCAATACAACATTAGATGATGGAGGAAGAGAGGTGTAAAGTCTCTCTTCTTCCAATATATATGTAAATCATTACAAGCATTTCTTAGAAAACAAGTCCAAATATGATAGACAAACATAATGCATTTATTTGCCCCTTTGAGGAATGGTGGCCAACTTAGACCTCCTAGCGGTATTTTGTTTACAAAATATTTGCTTGGATTCCAAATCAAAGTTGAAGTGAATTCATATGGATACCTCCTGTATAAATAGGTTTTCAAAATGATTTAAAATGATATGGTAAAAATTATAAGGAGTGCCATTTTTTATAGAGTTGCTTGTTAATTTTTAACTAAACCAACAGTCACTATTTGAAGTGTAACTTCTTCGATAAAGATCGGATCAATGTAATTCCACTTGGAGATTAAATTAGATTCATTTTTTTATTTCCAGTAGAAACAGGTTTTAAAAATTCTTAGGCTTGATATCACAAAATTGGTGATGAACAAACCTAGGAGGCAGAGTTTTGTTATGCTGATTTGAAGACAGACAGTCACTAAATGTGGCATAACTTCTTCATTTCATCTCCAAATGCAATGATTCAAATTGTGTCTTTAACTAGACTTGAGTATATATCTCCCATATAAACAAGTTTTGAAAAGAATATGATTTGGTATGTCAAATATGCCAATGAACAGTCAAGACCTAGAATTGTCACCATGCAGATTTTTTGATAAGAAGTTAGTATTTCAATAATAACTTTTTCATATGATACCTGATTGAAGTGATTCAAATTGATCTGGAAACTATATTCCAAGGGCTATATTACCTATTAATTTCAGATAAAAATGTTTCCATTAGACACCTCAAATATAGGCTGTACTAACTTTGTCATCAACATTTCACTTGAGACCTAGTTTTGATTTGATCACATTTTTATTTGTGATATAAATTGAAAACTTCAAAATGGATTCCAAAACTAGATTTCAAGAGATATGTATGATTTCAAAATGATAATATATGGTTACCCAAAATAGGCTTGTTCTTACTGCATTTTGCCATGTAATCCTTTCAAATGAATATTGAACAATGATTTGAAGAAATAGTTTGAAACAAATTTATTATGGAAGTCTTATTGTGAATTCATTTTACTTGTTTATTTATTCTATTCTATACTATTCTATTTTAGAAAAAAAATTCATTCTCTCAAGTATAAGAGAATTTCCAGTGCATCCATTTTTGTAACAAGATCATAAGTAAACTCATATCCAAATTTGGAAAATATACTTTAATGAATTTTTGGACATGAAAATTTATTTGATCATAAAGATTTGATGAGAAAGAATGTTGAAGAATGGAGTAGTGTTGTAACCTATTCTTTAACATCATTTTTTAGATATTGTCTTGTAAATGGATTTGGTAGTTATTTTTTTTGATTTTATGTTTTTGGTGGAGGGTTTTGTTTTGCAAAGCTAATTTTAGGATCTCTATTTATAGGCATAAAGAAACATAACTAAGAGGAATGTATACTGGCTAAATTTTTAGTGCTTTTGTTTATCTTCTATTTGACTATGCTGATAATTACCTCCTCGGCAACGGCGCCAAAATGTTGAGCTGATTTATTAACATAAATTAACACAAGTATTTATTTATCAATCCGGGTTTGTAAAACTTGGAGGCAAATCCACTGTATATGGACATAAGATATAATCAAGTTTAGAAGATAAAATTTGAAGAATTAAGGAAGTACATATTACAAATATAAACCTATTTTTACAAATTCTAATTCATTTATGTAATATATGAGGGAAGAGGCTCCTAGTTTAGGAGAACCAGGTTGTCCTTCCCTACAATACTACTTCATGAAGATAAATCTAAGAGCACTAATTAACATTGGTTTATGATGCAGAAGATGTAAAAGAAGAGGCTCCTAACTAAGGAGGTCCATATTGTCCTTATTCACAATCCTACTATATCACAATCACCATTGCTTCAAACCAGAAATGCATAAATAACTTCAAATAAGAAATGGAGAATGAAGTTCAGTTTTAGTTCAAGATCAAATAGAAGGGGAATTTAACTTAAATTCCTGTGTGTCCCTTCATATGTAGATTAGAGTTAAACCAATATTCATTTAGCAATCATCACACGTCTAAAAACATTTGAAACAAGAACTAATCAATGAAAACTATGAAAATTGAACCAAAAAGTGTACTTAGCTTGGTGTGGGGGCCCTCCACCCTTGCCTTGCACACTTGAAGAAATCTCAGCTACAACAACTTTAGTAAATCAACCAAGCATGAACAACAAATTGGAATGAAACAAGTTCTTCAATTAGCTCCCAACTCAAATTATACAACAGTTACATACAAATTCCATTCCTTCCAAAAGCCATCAAAGTCTTGGCTTTAAATAGAGGTTTAATGAAACAAACTGATCTATATTATCTCTAACACTCATATCTACTCATATCCACCTATCTAAGTCAAAATCATCCAATTCATCCCAATAAATATGGTCAATCCCATAAAATCTAAAAACTGCCCTATTTCCTAGGGATTTTCTGGTGACTAGTCATGTTTGACCAGCCTTGACCAGGCCTAATAAAGCCTGTTCTGGCAGAACCATGTGGAGTTAGCTTAGTCCTAGTTCCCAAGTTGTCCGTCCATGCATCAAACTCAAACCCAAGTGTCCTGCAAACATGTCATCCACATAGCTATTACGAGAATTTCTGATTCAGTCCAAAATTGCACTTGAAACTCAATTTTCATAAAAACTTCTAGAAATTGCAAAATTAAAATTAAACACTTGAATATGCATAAAATACATCAAAATGAGATGGATGTGAAGGAAAATGGATGGAAAATATAAGGATTAAGTAGGTTTCCCTAAGCAAAAAATAGACCAAAACTGAGGGCCAACAAGTTTACATTGCAGTTAGTTTACTTTCCTTTATTCAAATCTCATGTACTTCGCAACTTTGCCATTTGATTTCATTTATGCTCACTGCAGGTTGAATTAACTATCAGTTAAGACATTGATTTTTGGTTGATTACGATAAGAGTGTGGTTAGTATAGAATCAACTGAAAGGAATTGGTTAATACTACTAAACTCTCAGTTGACATCATTTACATTCGAATTGCTTAATTGAGATAGAGTGTGATTCATATAGAATCAGTTCAAAGAGATTGGTTAATGCTACTATGCTCTAGGTTGATGCTATTTTCAATTGAATTGCTTGCTTCAGATTTGATTATGATTTCAGTTGAAGATTAAGTCTTGATGCTTGGATGTAATATTTCCGTTAATAATTGCAGCTTGAGTTTTATAAAAGCATCTGTTTACTCTTGTATCAAGTTTTATAGTTCAACTTAAAAAGCATTACTCTCTAGATTTATAGCTTACACATATTGTGTACTCTTGAAACAAAAAGACTTACCCAGGTTGACAATTAATGTGAGGCAATTAGGAGTTTTAAAAGACACCTTTTAGCACCCAACATTTTGGTGCTGTTGCCAGAGAGAGTGTTGCTATTTCACAGAGATTGATGTATGTTTGATATTTGTTGTTGGGAAGGAATTGGGTATTAAAAACGGAAGGTAAGAACCTATGTAACGAGCAAGTAAAGTGCTTGCTCCTCCGCCCGCTTTTTAGCACAATTGTGTAGAAGTTGAAGTAGGTGTTTGATGTTTGTTTGCTGTGAAAGAATTGGGTATTAAAAATAGAAGGTAAGAACTTGCGTAACGAGCAAGTAAATTTCTTGCTCGTCCACCCGCTTTTCAGCGGAATTGCATGGGAATTAAAGTAGAAATAAATGTTTGAATTTTTGTGTGAATGACTAAGAAAAAAAAGGTAGGAATTTTTGAAAAAAATCTCATAATTCCACTTGAGTGGTGATGTAAGCACCACCCATTTCACTAATCAATTGGCAGGAACATTTGAAGGAGGATCCTCAAAGAAACACATGAAAAACATCTTCTATTATGGTAAGAAATGGCTCACATTTCTATCTTTGAATTCCTTATCAAAGATCTAGGAGTAGTGACACAAATGCACATAATTCCCCCATATTCTCTACCAAATTTTCATGGTTTAGCAAACAAAGATCCAGATACATTTTTATTTGAGTTTGAAGTACTTTGTAGAGGATATGATTATTGTACTAATAATCAAAGGTTGAAAGTGTTTCCTCTTACTCTAAAAGGAGCAGCTCTCTGATGGTTCATGAGCCTTGGTGGGAATTGCATCCAAACATGGGAGGACATGAAGAACGTATTCTTGAAGAAGTACTAAGACTATCGCAAGACCGATGAAGATATTTTCAATATGATACAAGGGGCAGATGAAATATTGGAGGACTATGTAGAGTGATTTCGATACAACCTTCAAAAATCAAAGCATAAGTATTTGGAAAAGAAGATCTTAAAAACACTCCTTCTCAAAGGAATCAAAGATGAATTTTTAGAACTCTTAAATCTGATAGGAAAAGGTGATATTTTTCAGTTTTCATATGATGATGTTTGTGAATTGTGCATAAGGCATTCAAGAGGAATCTCGAAGGCTGGTAAGAATTCTAGAGAATTTTCTTCTTTCTTTGCCAAATCTGCTACAAGAACATGAGACGTAAGAGCTAAAATCAATGTTTTATTTTAAAATTTTAAAGTTGATTTTATTAGCTCTCTAAATTCAAAATTGGATGTTTCACAAGTTCAAAAAAATCAAGAAATTGAAGAAGTGTTTTTCCCTCATTACCGAAAGGAGCATCCCATAGATAGTTGTTCTTCCTTATCTAGGATAGAAGTAGCATATCAAAGAGATGAGAAAGCTACAACAAGGCCAAAACCATGGAAATAATGGCCTATAGGTATGGTTCAAAACACTTCCTCTCCATTCTCTTACTTGCATAATCCATTATGGAATACTCATATGTTAGGGCAGCCATGTCCATCTCAATATAACCCCCACAAATCTTGTCTACAAGTTTAGCATGGTTCATCTTATGATTGTATGACTACTCTCCCTTATCTTGTAGCATGAACACATCCTCCATATTCTTCACCATCTCTTCCACAACATCTTGCTTGCCTATCAAAATCATCCACTCAACCCAATCAACTACATCATCAAAATGCTCCATTCCGTACACAATTTCCTACTCAAATCATTCCACACCCTCACCACAATAAACTAGTACAACATGTTTACAGTGTTGAACTGCAAAATTTACCCACCCTTCCCACCCATTCTATCTCACATGCACCATTGGATAAAACTTATATTGATATTCAAAATGTTTCAAATCCAAAAATTGTAGAGAATATGGAAAAAAATGAGGTTTCTTCTAGTTTGCATCAACAAGCCATTTCAAAAGCTCAAGAACTTCATGATATGATGGCTACGAGAAATCAAGAAAGTAAAGGATATATTGAAGATTGGTTTCACTCCATCATTTGTTTGCAGCATCACTCCATACTTCAACAATTTTTGACACCATCTTTTCAAGGGAAGTTAGCTTCTCATACCCTAACATTTATTAACATGCATTTTTCAAATTTGGATATATACACACTTGAAGCCTTATTTCGAAAAATTTTCCATTGGAAGTACTCTTATACGTAATCATATTCATTTTTCAAATAAGAGTAGGTTAGTGTAGAAAATAAAATAAATAAGGACATAAATAAGTACATTTTGCTTTTATGTAAAAATAGTTGTTCTTGTTGCAACACGCTGTAGAAATAAACATCGGTGATAAATATTTTAATTTATTTGTGTATGTAGATAAATTATAATGGAAATAATATTTCTACAAATACTCATATTCATTTTTATCACTGATTTGGAAAAAATGCTTGAATATCATTTTTTTGGCTTCTGGGCTTGATAAAATTTCTGAAAACACACCTGGGACAGTCATGTTTGGAGGGACCAAAAGGGAATATTTTTAGAACTTGTTTTTATCCTAGGTATCCCTTTATTTCTAATTTCCAACCCAATTTGAATCACTCAATTTGGATTTGAAACGAAAAAGTTATAACCAAAACATTGACAGGGTGTCTAGTAGGCAGCTTAGGAACATAGTTGGGACAGTCAGGTTTTGGAGGCTTAAATGACTATATTTTTAAAAAATATTTCTATCCTAAGTATCCCTTGATGTCTAATTTCCAACTTAATTTTAATCACTCAATTTGGATTTGAAATGGAAAAGTTATAACCAAAACATTGACAGGGTGTCTAGTAGGCAACTTAGGAACAAAGTTGGGACAGTCAGGTTTTGGAGGCCTAAATGATGATATTTTTAAAACCTGTTTCTATCCTAAGTAGCCATTCATGTCTACCTTCCAACCCAATTTTAATCACTCAATTTGGATTTGAAACTAAAAAGTTATAACCAAAACATTGACAAGGTGTCTAGTAGGCAGCTTAGGAACAGAGTTGGGACAGTCAGTTTTTGGAGGCCTAAATGATTATATTTTGAAAACCTGTTTCTATGGTTTCCCCTATGAATTTAGTTTACAAGGAAATTTGAATCACCTATTTTAGATATCATATGAGGAAGTTATGACCAAAATACTGACTCTCTATCATAAATCAACACTCTTTAAACTCTGTTTTTCTATCTGTTCACTTGTGGATTTGACCCATCAATTCTTTTTGTTTTAAAAACCTATTTCTATTGAAGATAAATAAATTAATCTAATTTAATTTCCAATTTGAATCATTCGAATCCATCATCAAACGAAAAATATATGCTTAAAATATCCATTGTTGGTCTAAGATAGGTAATCGAAAATGACTCTGTTATGCAGGTTGTTCTCAGTAAAATTGACATATCATATCATGGAATTTTCAAAACCTGTTTCTATTGGTGATATAACTTTTAATTATCTCTCATTTTGCTTTTCAATCACTTGAATCAGACCAAAAACAAAGGAGTTGTGATTAAAACATTACTGGTTAGTATGGTCGACCACTGCTCTCCTGCAAGTGACAAATAAATTTTACTTTGTTATTTTTTCCATGGATTTGTTTTATAGAGTAACTACTTGTTAGGTTTTTTGTATAATTCTTAGATTAGGGGAGACCCATCACCTCTCTTTCTCCATGATTTAATGTTTTATTGCACGTAGACACTTGTTTTTTGCAGGTCCTAGGAGAATAAAGAAGGTCAATTTATGAACGAGCAATTCTTGAAGTAAATTTTAATGAAACAAGGGAATTTCATCCAATTCATTACCTACCAGATTCATAACAGAAGAAATGGAGAATTGATTTCCATTTGAAGATTCATGTCACTGCTGCCAATACCTTTTTCCAAGAGATCAATTTTTTCCATTGACAGATTGATATTTGCTTAGGAAATAATATCATAGCTGTTGTAACTTAATTTATTTATTTATACACTGCTTTTTTTAAATAAAGTTTTGTTTTTTTTTTTTTAAATTTCTCTTTTGTTTTTGTGTTTAAGGTCTTTCTTCCTTCAAATTGTAGTTTCCGCTTCATTGGCGATTGAACAATGAGGACCCCACCATGCAAGTTTCAGTTGTAGAAGGCAATCCTTCAGCAACTTCATTTTTGTAAAAAGTTATTTCTTTACTATAAATATGATTTTTTTTATGTGTTTTTCTCTGTTTTTTTACTGCTGTAAATATGGTTTCTTTTCTTTGTTTTTCCGTAAATATGATTTCTTTTCTCTGTTTTTCTGTAAATACAATTGCTTTTCTCTGTTTTTCTGTAAATACAATTGCTTTTTCCTCTTTTTCTCTATTGCTTTTATTTCTTTTTATGATTTTCCTTCTGTTTTTTAGAGCAGTAAGGATGATTGCTTGTCTGTGTTTTTTCTCTCCCTGTTTTCGGTTGTTGTTCCCTACAGGGAACGACTGTTGTTCCCTCCAGGGAAAAACACTTTTTTGTGTGTTGATTTGTTGTTCCCTACAAGGAACAACTGCTATTCTCTAAAGGGAACAACACTTTTCCGTGTGTTTTTGTTGTTCCGTAAAGGGAACAACACTTTCAGCGAGTATTTTTTTGTTGTTCCCTAAAGGGAACAACATTTTTTCTGTATGTTTTCTTTTGTTGTTCCCTCCAGGGAACATCATGTTTTCCTAAGTATGATTTTGTTGTTACTTCCAGGGAACAACACTTTTTCTGAGTGTTTTTTTTGTTGTTCCCTCTAGGGAACAACACTTTTTCAAGTGTTTTTGTTGTTCCCTCCAGGGAACAGTTGCTTTTCCCTAAAGGGAACAACACTTTTTCAAGTGTTTTTGTTGTTCCCTCTAGGGAACAGCTGTTGTTCCCTAAAGGGAACAACACTTTTTCAAGTGTTTTTGTTGTTCCCTCCTGCTATTCCCTAAAGGGAACAACACTATTTTGGAGTGTTTTTTGTTGTTCCCTTAAGGGAAAAACACTTTTTTTTCAGTATTTTTTGTTGTTCCCTCAAGGGAACAACACTTTTTTCGAGTGTTTTTTGCTGTTCCCTCAAGGGAACAACACTTTTAGAGTTTTTGTTGTTCCCTCTAGGGAACAACACTTTTTTGAGTTTTTGTTATTCCCTCTAGGAAACAACACTTTTAGAGTTTTGTTGTTCCCTCTAGGGAAGAGCACTTTTTTTAGTGTCTTTGGTTTTTTGCTGTTCCCTCTAGGGAAAAACACTTTTAGAGTGTTTTTGTTGTTCCCTCTTTAGAACAACATTTTTGCTTCTTGTGAAGTTTTGTGTGTTGTTAATAGCACCTTCTTCCTCTTGTGGGATTATCCCTAGTTCATCTCAATCACATTTTACTGATTCCTTTTCATGGCATGAAGCACACTACTTTTATGAGGACAAGAATTATGAATTCTATTGAAGCAAGTTAATATCATTCACGTTCTGATCTTTAACAGGACAACTTCTGGATGAGAGATTCTTTTTAAGAAAAGGGACAGTTATTTATATACTAATTTACTGCATCGTTTTCTATTGTACATGATACTGATTGATCATCTTAATACCATGTTGGTTCCACCTTTCTTAGTTATAATCTTCTCTGTTTGTAATAAATGAGATTATGGGTATATTTTTTTCTATTGACATCTTCAACTTCTTCCACCATTCCTGCTCTTAAAAGTACTGAGCCTCCCTTTATTTATCATAAAAATGTGTAATAACAACAAAATTTTGTTTGCATATGGAGGATAGGGGTCTCATTAAGAGCCAGCCTACCATGTTCATAAGGCTGTAACAAAGTGAAATTCCCATTATGGCCACCACACCATGGTTATGATCCATTGGATAACCAAAATGTCCTTGGAACAGGAGGTCTCATTACGAGTCGGCCTGATCACTTTTGCTACATCCCAGTGAATGGCAGTGTGGTTATGTGGTTACCATGCCAACACACTGATCTCTTATGTAAAATAACACTAAAACTCTCCATTTATAAATTGAGGATCTTGGCTCATATGGGTTAAAAAGAAACCCTGCCGAGGCTATGGACGCTTGCTTGCAGTAGAGGCTCTGCTTATGGTATTGAAGTTATATATTATCATCAATTATTACTATAAAACCCTTTTCTTATTCTCTCTTTTTATCGGAGAAGTTATTTCCTTAATTTTCCCCTATTTTGAACCTTTACGCATGATAAATTTTTTTTCGATCAATCGCATCATTTTCGGCTAGAATACCTTCAGAAAAGCATTTTTTTGGCATATTGCTGCCCTTTTTATTTTTTTGCATAACTTATCATCAATCCAAAGCATCCTATCTCTTATTCATAACTATCTTTACACACTCTGCTCTCATTATAACCATACCTCTTGCCGTCTTATCATTGATGTGTGTATTCTGCTTCATTTACTGTCGTACTGTTCATTCCCTTGCCTTGCCATTAGAACAACACTTTTCCTATGCTTTATGGTCCTGAATGCCCTTTTCCAATTCGAGGGGGAAGGTTATTCAAAAGTTTTTTCTGATTGAGATTTTTGCATGCGGCTTATCTATTGTTATTCAAAACTAAAACTGTGGATTCAAGAAATTTGCATGCAGCATAGTAATCTGTTTATAGGAGAACAACAAGTATGGGGGGAAACTCTATTGACAACAAAGCCACACTATTACAACTAACAGCAGAGGCTTGAGCAACTCGCGAATGTGAACAATTGTTCAGACATGATGTGCTTGCTTGGATTCCACCTTTGCATCACTTTCAACGTCAACTTAGCATACATCATATTCAACAAATGCTAGTCCATACATGTCATTCCACATTTTTTCACAGGTAAAACTTGAGGTAAAATAGCATAAGCTTCTGATTTATTAAAAATTTAAGAGAATTTCATGAAAATCCATTGAGCATTATTTATCATCATTCATTCCACATCTTTACCACTTCCCATTTTTTAGAGACATATAATCTTTCAGTTTGGGGGAGTGTTCCTTTCATTTATTTATTTATTATGACCATGTCATTAATATTCTTTATCATCCATTGATTTTCTTATTCATACTCAACACCTCCCTTATTCCATGTCGTTTTACACCAAGCATAGATTTCAACAGATGGTAGCAACCACCTCAATTTGTTTTCTAGCCTTGCATGAGGACATGCTAATTCTCCAGTTTGGAGGAGGAATTGCTACACATGATGGATGTTTTCTAATTTCTTTCTCATTTAAGGCATACAATTTCATTTTTATATAGTGCAGACATTGATTTGCGTATATATTTAAAACTATGAACTGAATTCTTGTGATTTTTGGATAACAAAGTGGTATCATTAAAATACACAAACCCAGAAAATTTCAAGTTAAATTAGTTCATAAAATTTCAGAAATCATTCACTATTACCTACAGCCATTTTGTTTATATCTTATCATCCATGCACCACAATGATCTAATTTTTGGATCATAGAAGCATTAATATAGTAGAAATCTACTTGCAAAATTTTAGCAAGATCTGGTTTGTAGCTTTTGAGGAAATGGTTAATGAAGTTTGTTGTTACTTATATCATATTTTGCTACAACTTCATATACATATAGTTGAATGTCAATGTAAAAATTGTTATGCCTTCATCAACATTGCTAAAATTCAATATTCATTATTTGAGAAAGAATTCATTTGTTCAATCCATTTCATGAGTTGGGATGAACAATTTTTGTATTATTGTTTGGTTAATACAGAGTCTTTGGGTTGCATGAGGACATGCAATATATTCAGTTTGGGGGTATGTTGGGCCGCTAGTTGTCAATATTATTATCACTCTTTAACGCCTATTTTATCCATTTCTACCATTCTTTATTATGTCATTTATCATTATTTATCATATAATTCCATTTTATAATTATTTATGCTCTTATGGATAAATATTATTTCTTCTCATTTATTTTTAATAAATTGATGGTTATTATGCATGATTTTACCAATGATGGTTTACTAAAAAATTTGTTGTAACATCACTCACCATTTTAGCCTCCAAGATATTTTCCAGATTGCAAATTTGATCTCCAACTCATCATTAAATATTCCAACTCAGAAATTCATTGGAATAAGAAGTGATAGTTTTGCATTGGACGTTTTGGGCAAATGGAGAAGAATCTAGAAAATTCGAAACATGGGTTTTATCTAGAATGGACCGTGTTAGTTTTAAACTAAACTGTTTTCCCAAATTCGATCTGTATTGAGAGAAACAGAAGGTTCTCTGAAGACGATTTTCTGAGATTCACTGTTGCGGCTGTTTTCCAAATTATCTCAGTTGCAATACTAAATTCTGTTGGCATTATGACATAGGTTTGGCACTATGGTATAGGTGTTGTCCTTGATGGCAACTCACTCAAATGGCAGATCAACAATTCAGGCTATCAGAATGAAAGAAAATGAGGTATATGTAGGTTCATCTTAGAAAAGTTGCATATATACGTGGGATAACCGATCAAAAGGCACGTATACGTATACACGCACCTTCATGCAGAGAAAAGCACGTACAAGTGGAAAATTTATGTGTGGTCCATGGTATTTAGTTCGACATATTTGAACCTATGGTTTTGGTCCTTGGTATTGCATACAAAGTATTGTTGGGTCTCTAGTATTGGTTTTCAATGGTTTTGGACCATGGTTAAGAAAGGCCTAAGATTATAAAAAGGGAAGGAGATCTTTTGGCAAGGGTATCGATTCAAGTATTGAATATCTGAAGAAGAGCAAGATTGGGAACACTGTGATTGGTTATGGTGCAGTGCTGAATCTGATCCAAGAAGGAACCTAAGTGCTAAAAGATGGATAAGTTCTATTGATGAATCAAGATCTTAAGGCTTAAATGGTAGTATCACTGTATGGTTTCTGATCTATTATATTTGGCACATGATTAGATCTCTAAATCTGATAAACTGGGTATATTTGATGTCTGAAACTAGAAAAGAGAAAAATTGTCCTGTATAGATCTGTACGCAAGTTCCACACATCAGAGGCGCGTATACATGCAGGTTCAGCGAAGCGAGACAGCGTATACGTAGTTGGCATTGATACAGCTACGTGTGTACGTAGGTTTCTGCATAGTGAAGTATCATACGTTTCATGAAAGTTGCTTTAGCTGCTTTTGTTTATTGCTACAATGTTCTGGGTTCAGAATTGGTGTCTGGTTACTGTTACTGTTTTTCTAGTTACAACATTCTGAGAAGTGTTTGGTTGATTCTATATTGGGTTGTACAAAGGAGATTGATTGTTTCAGATATACTTGATGTATAAATGATGATATTCATGGATCCAGCCTGAAAGTTCATGAAACGTGGTCCCTGGAAGAAAGGAGAAGGTTGTTGTCTTCTGCAGGTAGTAGCCTGCGTACTAGTACCTCAGCTAGTATAAGAGCTAAGGGGGGGTTGTAGCTCCCTTCCAAGTGAAGCTGGAGAATGAGAGAAGGTTGTAGCCTTCTGCAGGTGTAGCCTGTGTGCTGGTATAAGACTGCACTAGTACAAAATCATTGTAAAAAGAAGTTTTTAATTGAAAGAAGATAGAGACAAATTGCAGCAGGTGGTTTTCACCCGTATTGGGTTTCCACCTTATATCTTGTGTTCTTGTGTGTGACTATCTGCACTATTTTTCTGTTCCTGATTGATATATGGTTCTAACACACAGATTTAAGATTAACATCTAAAGAATAATTAAATTACAAGTCTGTGAGTTATACGCTGTTTTATTTAACAAAAGTTGTGTATATATATTGGTTTATCTAACTAAAGTAGCGTATATAAATCTGTATATGAATTGAAAAATAATTGACTTGATAATACTGATTCACCCCCCCCCTCTCAGTATTATTTCCAACAATTGTTATTAGAGTAGGTCCTTTAGAAGAAGAATCTTGACCGCTTGAAGGAAGATCCATCATCATGAGCAACTACGAAAGAGAGGCATCCATCCGGCCACCAATTTTTGATGGGAGAAACTTCGTCTATTGGAAGGTGAGAACCACAACCTATCTTCAATCTCTTGGCACAAAAGTTTGGGATATTATGGAAACAGGATATACATTTCCATTAACAACTCCTACAGATACGGTTGGTAAGAAGCAGTATGAAACAAATGCAAAGGTTGTCAATACTCTATTAGGTAGTCTATCTCAATCAAAATTCGTCAAGGTTATGCAGCTCAAAACTGCAAAAGAAATATGGGACAAGATCATTCTGAGCTATGAAGGAGATGAGCAGGTAAAACGAGAAAAACTACAAATTCTTAGAATTCAATATGAATGTCACAGAATGCACAATGATGAAAGTGTGGCTAACTATTTCCTACATATAGATGAGATTGTAAATTGCATGAAAAACTTGGGTGAAGAAATAAAATAAGTTGTCTTGGTTGAAAAGGTTCTAAGATGTTTGTCTTCTAATTTTTATTCAAAAGTTTCTGCCATAGAAGAAAAACAAAATCTACAAAGTCTTACCATGTCCCAGCTGCATAGAATTCTAACTGCTTACGAAATGAGAAAAGGGGGACCATCAGATAGGAGAGAAGCCACATTCAAAGCCTCAGGAAAAGGAGATTACAATGAGTTAGGATATATGTCAGAAGAAGAAGAATCAAACTTTGTCAAGAACCTTCAACGGGGAACTAGAAGATTCAGAGGTAAGCTACCTTTCAAATGCTTTGCTTGTGGAAGAGTTGGTCACTATGCTGCAAAGTGTCCTCATAAAGATAAACTAGACAAATGTAAGGAACCTGCCAGATGGAACTGAAAACAGAATGTAAGTAAGAAGAGCTATTATACACATGAAGACAGTGATTGACTTTCAAATAGTGATGAAGATGAACAAGGTAATGATGATAGACTTTTGATGGCTTTTGAAGATGATGACTTCTTGGATGCTATAAATGAAGAAGATCTTTATGAAGAAATTTCTAAACTCAAAATTTTTTAGAAGAAAAGAACATGATTATAGACACTTTGACATTCCAACTTGCTGAAAGAGATAAACACAATGAAGAGTTAGAATGTGAAATTGTGGGACTTAGAAAAGAAATAGAGAAAACAAAAGCTCTTAATCTTAGATTTGCTAAAGGATCTGAAACTTTAGATGAGATTATCAAAGTACAATGTTCTCCTCTAATCAAGACAGGTCTCAGATATTATGAGGAAACATCTCAAGCACCGAAGCAAGCACAGAAGCCATCCACCTCTAAAAGTTATCTTGATGCAGCAAAGAGAAGTGAACAGGCTGACAATTGACAACAAAAGCATAATGCAGATTACCAGGTAAATCAGGGACCATTTACTTCAAGAATGAACAAATATTACCAAGTAAATCGAGGGCAATCTACTTCAAGGATGAACAATAGCTTCAATCGACCACAGGTAAATCATTCTGGCTCAAGAATGGATGTCAATGGGAACTACAGTCAATTGGTTGGTAGGTTTGATAATCGCAAGAATTTCTTCAATGGCCAATGTTTCTCTTGTCATAACTTTGGTCATAAAGATGCTCAATGTGTTTCCTACAAGACCATCATGACTAGGGAAGCTCAAAAACAAAGAAGTATGACTGGGATCATGAAAAGGACATACAATAACTTTTCTACTCTTGAAAATGAAATAGAATGTTATATTTGTAACAACTTCGGTCATGAAGATTCTGAATGCAGGAGTAGGTTTCGGCAAACAACTCAGAAGGAGCCAGCTTCATTGAGTCCCAAAACATGGAAAAAGAAAGAACCACAACCAGAAATATGTGGGATAGCCTTATATGCGGAAGGACAGGAAAATCAATGGTATATTGACAGTGGATGCTCAAAACATATGATAGGTGATAAAGAAAAAATTCAGTCATATACTGCTTTAGAAAGGGAAAAGAAGGTCTCATTTGGAAATTACACCCTTGCATTCATAAAAGGTAAAGGTTCTGCTCATTTGAAAAGGAAGGTCAAAGCTGGAAATGTTATGTATGGTGATGGCTTAAAGCATAATCTATTGAGTGTCAGTCAAATGTGTGATCAAGGAACTGAGGTAATATTTCGATCAAATGGATGTATTGTTCATGAGCTTGACACAGGAAAAACAATGATCAAAGGCATAAGAACTCCAAATAATTTATACATATTCAAAGAAGGATAACAACAATGCCTATCTAAGCAAGAATGATGAACACTGGCTATGGCACAGAAGATTGGGGCATCTTAGCTTCTCTCAGATAAGGAAAGCATGCAAATATCAGGCAGTTCGTGATCTCCCTGACATTAGAATTCCAGACAATACAATATGTAAATCATGTCAGTTTGGTAAACAAACCAGAGCTAATTTCCCTGAAAAGGAAGGATCAGCTAGCAGGCCACTTGAACTTGTCCATACTGATGTATGTGGTCCAACTAGGAAAAGGTCACCTCAAGGAGAAGAATACTTTATATTGTTTATTGACAACTTTTCCAGGATGTGTTGGACCATGAAGAATACTTTATATTGTTTATTGACAACTTTATAAAGATGAAGCTTTTGAAAAGTTAAAATCATTCAAAGCCTTCGTGGAAAACGAATCAGATCGCAGAATCAAATGCCTCAGGTCAGATCGAGGAGGAGAATTTACCTCAGATGAATTTTTTTATTTTTGTGAAGAACATGGAATAAGAAGGGAATTTTCTACTGCAAGAACTCCTCAACAAAATGGAGTAGTGGAAAGGATGAACATAACAGTTCAACAAATGGCTCGTGCTATGCTTGATGAATCTGGAACTCTCGCAACCTTCTAGGGTGAAGCCGCATTTGCTGCAGTTACTATTCTTAACAAGACAAATGTCTGAGAAAACATCACTTAGACTCCTCATGAACTTTGGTATGGTAAGACTCCCACGGTAAAATACTTCAAAATTTTTGGAAGCAAATGCTACATTAAGAAGACTGATGAAAATCTTGGCAAGTTTGAACCTAGAGTAGATGAAGGCATTCTACTTGGCTACTCTCCCCACAGCAAAGCATATAAGTGTTACAATAAAATACTTGGAAACATTGTTGAAAGTATTGATGTAGTGGTTGATGAAGAAGGAAACACTCCTAGGCAAGTAAAATCTAAAAATCTCGAAGATGATGAGGACTATCCTTCAACATCAAATTAGATTCATGACGAAGAAGAAACCCATGAGGCATCAGAAGAACAGATAAGAATAGAAGAAAAGACTCCATCCATATACATTTAGAAGAATCATCCAGAAACCCAAGTTTTGGGGCAGAAAGAGGCAGGTGTACAAACAAGAAGAACCATTTCAGAAGCTTCAAGCTATCTAGCATTACTCTCCTCCACCGAACCACAAAATGTAAAAGAGGCATGCAAAGATGAATGTTGGGTCAAGGCCATGGAGGAAGAACTTGAACAGATTGAAAAGAATAACACTTGGGAATTGGTTCCTAAATAAAAGGATAAGAATGTCATAGGGACAAAATGGATTTTCAAAAATAAGCCAAATGAAAATGGAGATGTGGTTAGAAACAAGGCAAGACTTGTTTGTAAAGGATATGTGCAACAAGAAGGGGTAAACTTTGAAGAAAATTTTGCACCAATTGCTAGACTTGAGGCTATAAGAATGTTCCTTGCTCTCTCTAGCTTTCAGAAGTTCAAAGTATTTTAGATGGATGTGAAATCTGCCTTTCTGAATGGAGACTTGGATGAATAAGTATATTGTTATCACAAAACCAGTACTGATGGCTGCTAATCTGTAAGACCTTATGTAACTGTTTCAGACCAGGCTTTTAGCTAGGGATTAGCCTCCCTAACCTGAGAGGGCTCTCTCAAAACAAACTATTGATTTATCTTAACAAAGAGGGCTAACTTCTTGAAATGAGAATTTATTAAACTTGCTGGTTGGACAGAACAGCATATTACATTTCTTCCATTGGGCTCATGGAGTCAAACATTTCTAGTACTATCAACTGCTCATTCATAGAAGCCAAGGCAGTAATGTTTAAACTTCAAGACATTATCAAATAACCATCAAATCTTGATTAAGTACACACAGGAAGTCTGAGCACTAAGTGAATTCAGAGTGATTGTGTACCTAAGGAGCTGTAAAACATGAAGGACAAGAACCTCAACTTACAAGTATACACAGGAAGTCTGAGCACTAGGTGAATTTAGAGTGATTGCATACTCATAAAGCTGCAAAACTTACATTTGGTAAGACAAAACCACCAACATCTTGAGCATTTTAACACATTATGAATCTTGGGAAGAATAAAACAGTCTTCCTATTACTGTAAAAAGCTTTATACATAAGCCAATAAAAAAATCTGTTTTTGTATAAGTATCCAACCCTATTTACATTAGAGTTTTTCCTATATATAGGAAAACAAAACTTAAGCTACTTGAGACTCCTCCTCCAGCATGAGGGGATCTCGAAAACCTATCATTAACTACCTTATCTATATTTAAACTAACTTATTAAATACAGAGGTATTGTGCTTTTAATATATAGAGTCCTATTCCTATTCAAACTCTATTTCCATCTCCTCGTGCGCATGATCCTCTCTTGATCTTTGACACCTGTGCTTTTCCTGTAGTGGCTGAAATGTATTTGAGAGGCATTCACTGAATGGGCTGCCTTGGATTCCAACTGTGCTGCTGACTCAACATTTGGTGAAGATATATACTCTGTTTTCACGGTCCCTGTTTTCCTCAATCTGCTCGAATATATAACAGCATGTTTGAAGCCTTTAATAACCCCTGGTATGTACCACTGCCATGTTGCTGATGTGCTGTAGGCAGGATTGATGGACATGTGTTTCTCTTTTCAAACATAACTTCCCGCTCATGATAACAAACTCAAACTGTCTGTTCTGCGTTTAAAATCATTACCTACAGCAGTTTCGTAGCGCGCTACGAAACTGCTATGTAACTTAAAAGAAAAACACAGTCTTCCATTTTCTGAAATTCCTGAACTGTACTTGAAACATTTAGCAGAGGCACACTTCAACAAGAAGCTGATTACAAGTTTGACTGTCTTGATCGATAGTTCTCTCATGTTCAGTTTGTGTCTTATCTTTTATAGCCAAGACTCTACTCGGTTTGTATACCTTATCCTCAATTTCATTTCCTGAAAAAGGAGTACCAGATATGTCTCGTCCTTTAATATCTTAATCAGAATTGATACAGCTACCATTGCCAAAAACCTCGCACACACATTCCAAAGTCCAGTCACAACTTTCTCTTCTCAAGTCAATATAGCCGTGACTTCAAAATCATCAAGCTGAAAGAATCTTCAGAGAAGTAAAACAAGGGCAATAGCCATTTAAATCAAACACCAGATACTGTAGTTCAGAGAATATGCTTCACCAACAAAATCTCCTTTTACGAAATTGAAGTTCCTTCATTTTCTTCATGGATTCAATAAGCTCTTCCTGTACATCTGTAACTTCAATGGGTTTCTGTCTGATAACCAACTCTAGAAGTACTACTCCGAAACTGTAGACATCCCCTTTCAATGTAGCAACCAAGGTGCTCATGTATTCTGGTGCTACATAACCCAAGTCGCCATTGATAAAAGTACTAAGATGAGTATCGACAGGATTCATCAACCGAGCCAACCCAAAATCTGTTATCTTTGCCTCAAGTACCTTTGGACCATTAGCTAATTGACTGAGAGTTGTAACGGAGTTTGTCTGACAAGTATCAATATCCACATATCGAGGATTACACTTAAATCTGTCAGATTTACAGTCTCCCACCCCTAGTAGAGAATCATCAGAACATAAATGACTGGGAAAGGCTTTCGTACTCCTTGCCTCAAATACTTCTGCATTGTTAGCTAGCTGACTGAGAGTTGTAAGGGAATTTATCTCACAAGCATTTATATCAACACCATTTACAGAATTAACATTTAAATTATCAGCAAAAGATTTTGGAGCACCGAAGAATTCACAGGCTAGGACTGGTCCACATCGGCTGACTAACAAAGTCTCAGCTACACAAGACCTAGGAAAATTGAACCCTGGAGATCCTTGTTTATTAACTACTGCTATTGCACCATTGTTACCGCTTCTCACATATTCTGAACCATTCTTAACTTTTGTTTGCTTAGTATATGATTCAAAGGAATCAATATCCAACTCAGAAAAATTACTCGTCAATGGATTGATTGAACAAAACAAACCGGAAGACTGTTGTGATATAGGAGCAGCTTTTCC
The DNA here is from genome assembly GCA_000404065.3 of Pinus taeda. Lineage (NCBI taxonomy): Eukaryota > Viridiplantae > Streptophyta > Pinopsida > Pinales > Pinaceae > Pinus > Pinus taeda. Next base: position 80,587 of record APFE031591536.1, read on the forward strand.
CAATATAGCAATGCCCCTGGCTTCCTTTTCACGAAGGGAAGCAATTTTCTTAAACCATTGTTGCAACTTAGGTCCAAATATAAGTTTCACTTTTGCAACACTACGTAAATTTTCTGAGTGCTGTTCCTGAGTTTGATTTGCACCTTTACACCTAACTTGGTTCAGAACTTTTGGTGAAGAACAAAGCAGTTTTGAATCCACGTTATGTACATAACTTCTTGAAGCCAATATCCTTTTCCCACTGATCTTGGCTTTGAATTTACCATAAGAACCACTCCTCGCCCTGCTCACTGATTTTGATTTCGAGTAGCTCTATTTTAAATTAATTCAAAGCTGCTCCACTAAATTCTCTACAAAGAATAATAACTCCGCGGATGGCCAAAAGAGACACCAAGATCTGAACACGCTGTTGAAACCGACAACTCATCTATACATCCTCTCCGAACCAAACCCGAGACTATAAACACACATATCTAAGCTCCGTTGAGGCCTGCAGCCCGCTTTTGCTTATTTTTTCTTTGTTTCAAACCGCCAGAAAGTGCCAAGTCGACTTCAACCTTATCCTATGACAGACGTGGCAGCATAAGTCACAAACTCAAATCCCCGTGGCTGGCCCGAGATAGGGTCTCTCATGATAACGGAGTCGGTTAGTTCCTCATACTTTGCCAAGTGCAGCTGCTCCATGCAATGATAAATCATCATTTTTATAATGTCAAACAATTTTTAATATGCATCACTGTCAATAGGCGAAGAAGGTGGTGTTCCTGGGGGTATACATACAGAGCCCGCATCACCAGCGCAGACACAAAGTGCCTCTGTATCTCGCAATGTTGCTTCGAGATCAATGTGACAACTGAGTTCATTAATGAACTTTAATAGAGTGTCGAAGTCCATTTGCTCCTCTATTGTTTTTTCCCGATGGCGCTTAAGAAATGCAACACACATGTAAAGATGGAAGTGCTCTGATAAGTAGTGTGTCCATAAAACCTCCCATAGTCGCATCACCTTATAATAGTCAAATTCTCTTTTAAACTGTATAAGAATCCATCGGAAGCAATAGAAATAGTTGAGGCAATCAGCCTGCTTAAGTTATGTAAAGGGCTGTTCAATATCTCTACTAGCTTTGAAAGAGCCAAAAGCTATGAATGTATTCCATTTTGATCCCGGTCAAAATTTGGGCCTAAGCGCTCCATTAAAGCAACAAAACACCAGAAAGCCTCTGATTCATCCTCCATAACAAAGAGTATAGGAGACAGTAGATCACTCATACCCTGGCAGTATCCAAGATCAAAATTATAAAAGGAGTAGATCAACAATATGTCCCTAAATCGATCCAGATTGGGTTGTTATCCCCAGCCTTTGCAACACTTAGCTCGTTACCATCATGTTCAACAGCTTTCACTGTTGCTTCTTCCTGGGATTCTTCAAAAGAAGCTTTTTTAGTTGTTCTACGCATGCCACATATAGAAACATGCTCTGGATTATCATAGGTGCAACTTAGACAACGCCGAATCTTGGTATTTCCATCTGATCGGTCTGCTTTAGGTATGTCTCTGGTTTCTGGAGCAGTTTCAAAACAGAGTCCTTTGCCATCTCCAAGCTAGTTAGACAAACCACTTTGCCAGGTAAAGATCCTATTGCAGATGTACCATATCCTCGAAAAAGATCAGGAATTCCATCATTCCTCAATATATTTCTGAAAACAAGAAGACCATTTGTTTGAGCAAACCCAGCTCCAGAAACCTGAATTCTTGTCTTTACAACAGCTATAGGGTGCAACAAGGCGGACTGAACAGAAAAAAGAATTGCTCCAATAACATGAAATCTTCTCTTGTCTAACCACATCAAGTAGCACAAAATAAACACCAGAAATAAGAGATGAAACCATCCCCGCAGCAGCATTCACTATTGTTGTACGTGTTGCTTCTGACAAGTCAAAGCTCTTTGCAGGCAACTTTGAGACATAGTGGCATTGAAATACTGGACCAATAAAATTATGTATTATTGAGGTATCTTGCATCTTGCAAAGAGGGTAAGGCAGATGTGAAAAGGCTTTATGTTGTTGGTTGGAAAGCACTTCAGACCTCTGTAGTATACAATGATAGCAGAATTTATATAGATCCAAAAATGCATCCGCTGTTACAGGCTCCAAGCAAATAGGACATTGATTTCCATCCTTAGAAGACCTGAGACACAAAATATTAGCCTCACTGCTTAATTCCTTCCATGGTGTTTCGTAGCGCAGCCAGTGCAAAAATATGAATTATGCGCTACGAAATCACTTGAACATTTTGCGCTGCAAAACTGTTAAAAGCGTATTCATTTGTTGCAAAAACACCCTGTCCTTAAGCTAGGCTAAACAATTTTTTGGCAATAGTATTTTCGGTGATAACAGAAGGTACAGACACCTTCACTACAAGGTATTTCCATCTTTGAATCAAATGGTCACTTGCATCGCTGAATTAAAGGAAGATCATGAAGGTGTTTGGAAGGGATGTGCTCTAGGCTAGAATGTGAAGAACCCCTTTGCAAGAGGTGATACCATATAAAATGAGAGCTTAGATCTCATACACTCAGGCCATCAATATTATGTGACATTTAATGATGATTACTCCAGAAAAAAATGGTTACACCTCCTGAAGAAAAAATATTAGGTATTGGAAAAGTTTCAAGAATTCAGGAATGAAATAGAGAATCTAACATAAATAAATATCAAGGCTTTAAGGTCTGATAATGGTGGAGAATATACCTCCAAATATATTATAGCATTTTGTAATGAAGCATGGATTAAGAGGGAGCTAATTGTTCCTTATAATCCTGAACATAATGGAGTGGTTGAAAGGAAGAACAAAACTATTGAAAAATGCATAAGATCTATTCTACATTATCAAGACCTCCCTCAGTTCTTATGGGGAGAAGCATGTGTAATAGTTGTCTACTTGTGGAATTGAATTCCTCATAAGATTCTCAACAATATGACTCCAGAGGAAGATTTTACAGGAAATAATCCTAGCGTGGATCATCTTTGAATATTTGGATGTCTTGTCTACATACACATTCCAAAGGACGAAAGAAAGAAATTGGATCCTACCGGTATGAATGACATCTTTGTTGGTTATAGTTCTTCATCAAAGGCATACAAAATCTAAATTAAAGAGTAGCGTCATCTTGAGGTAAGTAGGTATGTCACCTTAGATGAAAATGTAGGTTACAAGAGATCCAAAGATATTCTAGATGATTCTAAAGAAGAAGAGGTACCCATTTTTAAGGATATCTCAAGGGACAATGATGGTCGAGATCCTACATCAATTCAAGAATATGTTGAAGGTCCTAGTGAATTAGTGCAATAATTTATTGTTCTTGAAATTCGTAAGAGGCTTGCTTGGTTGAGAACAACTCTACAAGAAGTAGAAGGACACACCACAAAAGCTGCAACATTTAGAGAAAGTACAAGACCTAAAAGGTATTCTAGTTATGCAACTTATATGACCAAACACATTGAAGATTAACCCTCCTCCTATGGAGATGCAACTAAACATCAAGAGTGGAGGAATGCAATGCAGGAGGAATACCAGTCAATCATGAAGAATGATGTCTAGGAAATTGTTCCTAGACCAAGTGACAAATCTATAGTCACCTCTAAATGGATATATAAGATAAAGCATGTTGTGTATGGGGGCATTGATAAGTACAAAGCTATATTTGTATCTAGAGTATTCTCACAAAAATAAGGTATCTGTTATGAAGAAACCTCCACTCCTATAACTATATATACAACAATCATATGACTTGTCTCTTTGGCCACTATTACAAGATGGAACATCCATCATATGGATGTTAAAACAACTTTCCTGAGTGAGACCATTGATAAAGATGTTTACATTGAACAACCTCAAGGATTTGAAGTCCATCAAAGGGAATCAAATGTCTACATATTGAAGAAGTCTCTATGTGGCTTAAATAAAGCACCTAGAACATGGTATGCTAGGATGGATGCATACTTATTGAGACTTGGATTTATCAAGAGTTATGCATATCCTAACCTTTAAATCAAAATTGTCAAAGATGAAACAGTCATCATACTTTTATATGTGGATGATCTACTTGTTATAGGTGAGGAACATCGAATTTAGGAATGTAAGAAGCAGTTGGCAACTGAATTTGACATGAAGGATCTCGGCCTTATCCATTACTATATGGGACTAGAAGTTTTGTAGAAACAAGGTGAAATATATCTTTTTCAAGGAAAATATGTGATCAAGATACTACATAAATTTGGCATGATGGAAAATAAGTTAATAACAACTCCTATGATTACTAATCTAAAGATGTTTAGGAGTTCATATTCTAGTCTAGTGGATCCTACTTGCTACAGGCTGTTGATTGGATCCTTGATGTATCTGGTAAATACTAGACATGACATTTGCTTTGTAGTTAATGTCCTCAGCTAATTTCATATGGAGCCAAATCATTACCATTGGATAGCATCCAAACACATCCTAATATATATACCCATGACCATACATAACTGCCTTTGATATGTTGGTAATGAAATTCAACTCGTAGGATATACAAATTCAGATTGGGGTGATAGTGAGATAGATGGAAGACGCACTATAGGTGGATGCTTTAGTTTTGGATCTTCCATGATCTCATAGATGAGCAAGAAGCATGATATTGTTTCTTTGAGTAGTGTTCAAGTTGACTACGTTGTTGCAAGTGAAGTTTGCAAAGAAGATTTTTGGCTTAAAAATTTGCTATCATATTTAATTGAAGGACCCCTAAGCCCTACATGTATACATTGTGACAATGAAAGCTACATAATTTTGACAAAGGACCTAGTGTTTCATGCTAGTGCAAATCATATAAATATTAAGTACCACTACATCATAAGCCTGATACAAGATGGGGTCGTGAAGCTACATTATATTCCTATAGATGAACAGGTAGCTGATATTCTGACAAAGGCATTACCAAACAAGAAGCTTGAGTAATTAAGATGCAAGGTTCGTTTGGTAGATATCTCTTCCTTGATTTAGAAGTAGGGATCATGGACAACATATTATTTTTCTTTATGTGTCATGCGCTAGAGAAGGACTAACAATTATAAGTCCTAATGAAGGCCATGAAGAAAGAATGGGTTCTAGAGGATCAGATAAGAATCTGAGATTTGAAATTCTTGAGGATTAGAAAATCCAGGATAGAAGTGAACCTATAGACCGATACTCTTTGAGGATGAGGTAGGGAATCCAAGATAAGAGTAGTCAAAGAGGATCAATATTCTTTGAGGAATGGGAATCCAAGATAAGAATATTCCTAAAATGACATACCTATTAAACATTCGTATGGCCTATGTGCCTTTAGAGGTAGTGTGGTACCTCACATAAAGCTTTTGAGCATGTTGCTCTTATAAAATATGAGTTTCTCAAGTGAAGGCCTTGTTGACAATGTTGGTTGTAATATAGATGCATAAAATATGGCTTATCAATCTGACTCTTATGAATACTTCAATTTGAGATTCCTTGTACCATATTATGGGATTATGAATACCTCCCTAGTTAAGAGGGAGTGTTGGAGAATGTGACTAGATTCAATCTTCATAATGACCCTTTTAAACATGACATTGTGTATTTTGTATATGTAAAAAGAGAAAAAAAAATATTATTTATCAAATCATGGGTTTCATGTTATATTCTAGGTCAAAGCATGGTATTCATGCTTTTAGGGATTTTTAGTTTAATAAGGAATTTTTTCATGTATTATAGTCCCATTTAGACTCATTGTAACAAAAGAAAATAATAGTTTTTGAGTCAATAAAGTCAATTTCTCCTCCAAGACTAAGTCAGCCCAACTATGATGAAGTCGACCTAAAGAATACTATTCAACCCCTCAACAAGGCTATAAATAAGAAGGACTTCAACTCATTTTAAGTACTCATTCACTCACAACAAGTTCAATTTGCAATTGAAAAAGAAGAAAAGGAAGTGTGAAGGGAAAGAAAGCAAGGATAATGACCTAACGAAGGAAGGAAGGATGAAAGAAGACCTAAATCTATCCACATGTGTGAAATATAGGGTTTTTGGGCTTATTGCAAGGCCAAAAATTATAGGTTGGAGGTGCAGATATTAAGTGAAGGTGGAGACCTATTGGGAGAAGAATTGAAGAAGGTTTGATATTTTTTGACCACGGAAGAGTTCATGTTGTCTGAAGAAGATCTTGTTGAGGAGTTGGCTTGGTGCTTGGAGGAACTTTGGCTTTGGTTTTTGGGTCTTGGAAGTCTCATTTTGAACTAATTCTATAAGAAGAGAAGTATTATTTTTGGGTTTTCCCTTTGGAGGGGTTTTTCCCTAGCCTAGAGTCTATATCTTGTGCACTTTTTCACTTTGTGATCTTCATTGTTTTGGTAATTGATTTATGAACTATAAATAAAAATTAATAAAAGAATAACTAACATATCAAGTAAGGAAAGTCAAACATAATATACAAGAACCTTGATTTTCCAACAGAAGATAGGATCCAATGGAGCAAGTTGCATCCCTCTTTTCTTTCTCATCCATGATCATTCATAAATGGTCACTTTATTTTCCCACCTCCTTCCCTTGTTATCCTTCATTTGATTCTTCCTATCTTTGATTTTGGATTTATTGCATGGGTAATCGAGGGGGCATGTGTTCCTATAATTATCTATATGTTGGTTACATTGGCTATATGACTATATGTAGCATTCACATAATATAGCCATGCATGGTAGAGTAGGAGGCATTTCATATTTATTTTTGCATAGATAACATCATCATATCATGTTAGCACACTAGATTAGGTGCATTTAGGTTACACTTGCATTTTAAGAACATATTTTATTTCTTGTTTGGTTTTATTGTCTGACAAAATCACAGGTGATCAAAGGATGTCATCAAAACATGTTGCCCCTATTTCCTTTGTTTATGATGTGCAAGCAATAGGTATATGGTCCTAGGATATTGTTAGTGTTCTCATGACCTTCTTGCTTGATTACATGGTTCATACACTCTACTGAGAGCTCATGTCGCACTTAGAGCTTATATATTACCCACCACTAGTGGGTCACCCCTATAAGAGAAATTTTATCCTAGAATTGTCTTCAGTCGGAAACCAGAAGCCCCTTGCAACCACCTGATAGCTCAATTTTCTACTATTCTCCACCACCTAAGCCAATCATTGTGTGCCCTCACTCATATGTTATGATTGTATGTTTGAAGGTGGGCATTCCACCTTGAATGTATGATTTTTCATTATGGAATTGATTGTTTATGCTTGCCTTTCTTGGGCACATTTGGGCATGGATTAGTGGGGTATTCGATGAAAACAAAGGGATTTGATTGTACTCTTGTTCAGTTACCTCAACTGGGGCGTTAATCCTATATCTTAGTCATGTATGATCTCTTCTACTAGTTGCTAGCATTAGGAGTGACACTACATGGGAAAACTTGATTTTGGTTGTGTGTTCCCACTTCCTGCTACCATATATCTCACTCCCCTCCACTGTTTACAAGACCTTTTCATATTTTCCCATCTAGGTCCACATTTATCCATTGATTCCACAAGGTGTTATCCCCCCTTCTCCGTGTCTACACCTTGGGTCAAGCCTAGAGTGATTCCCTAGAGGTTGATGCATCTAAAAAGAAAGATAAATCATAATATGACCAAATATAACAAGAAATGTACCACAAAATGAAAAAAATGGCCAGGACAATAAAATTTAGCAAGTTCGAAGGACAAACTCTGAAGGTGGGGCCTTTGTCCCAGTTGTTTTTGTGCCCTCTAGCTTTTACCTATTCACAGGCCCTGCTAGTTTGTGCAACAACATTTTTGGCGTCATTGTCAGGGACATAAGACGTGTGTATTTTTCCCTACGACATTATCAATATATCCTTTTGGAAACTTTGTTGGAGGAAATAAGTCCTCGTTCCTTATTGAACCTAAAATATAATTCACCTTGGTGACACCCCATTGATTTATTATGTGAAGCTCAAGGAAATGACTCCTTAGGATATGCATGATGTTGATATTTTTCAATTCTTGCATATAGAAGAAGGCAAGTGGGGTATTGACCATTTTTTTTTTAAATATCTTATATATGACACTAATGATGATCCTATTTTTCCTTTTTCCCCTCATCCCTCCCATCATGTGTCTAAGGACCATGATCGTAATGACATTGGGTTAAAAGTTCATGTAATAAAGTTAATAAAGGAAAAATAAGACCAAGGTGATGGGACACGTATTCCAAGCTAAATGTTGGGAAAAAAACATCCTAGTGGGTTTTAAATTGGTTTATTATGGCTAAGGGAAATTGGAAAAGGCTTTAAAAAGGCAAGAGGCATTAATTAGTATTTTATTTATGAAAACAAATGAAAATAGGAGAAAAGTAAGATAAAAGGTCTCAGGTTGCATGTCAGGAGGAAATTGAAGGAACAAATAAGGGAAATTGAAGATAATAGAGGCCTCAATGATATAAACTTCTCAGGATTGGTTCATGGCTTTTATCAATTGAGACTTTTGTTAGTTTAGTTTTGGAGCTCTCTCTCTCTCCCTCTCTCTCTCTCTCTCTCATACTCTTGCACACTTAGAGAATTCTTGGAGAACTTTAGCATGGGAGGAAGGAAGGAAAAAGAAGGATAAGAAAGAAAAATAAATCAAGGATAAAGCAAAGTAAGAGTTGGATCAAGTGGCTACAAAGAAATTACTTGCAAGTATCGAGTTGCATGTATGATTCCCTTTATGGTTTTGGCGTGCAAGTTATATGCATGTGTGTACTTGGTTCTCTTGTTGTCATTGGAATGGGTTTTGCCAGGTGTGGCAGTAGTTTTATCATTTCCTTACCATTTCTGGATAAACATGGTGTGATGGGGTTCTTTCATTTGGTTTATATTTGAATTTCAGGATGGTTTTGGAAATGAGTGAGGTGGTCTCAGGAAAATTCCTAAGGGCCTAGGAATCCCTTGACCAGTAATGGAAGGATACACAATAAATCTTGAGGGTGGAGACAGGAAAATTATTAAAGGTATTAGTGAAGAAATACAGAGGCATCCAAGCTTGTTTAGGGCCTAGTGATCCCTTGACCAAATTCGACGGGATTGCGGTAAAGCCTAGTAGTGTATGTTTCTAAGTTTGAGCCTAGGAATCCCTTGACTAGTAATGGCAGGATTGTGGAAAATATTGGTTGTATAGATGAGGGTTTTGGACCTAGAAATACCTTAGTCAGTAATGGTGGGATACACATTAATCCTAAGGAATACCTAGTTTTTTTTTGTTGTGAGTCCCACACTCATTCTTGAAATATTACATGGGGGTGATTGGCTGAAAGAAAGATTTGGTCCAACCCAATATATGGTTGGGTGGTACATGGAAGTCCCTAACTTGGTTGGACTTTACTTATGTTAATAAGAGCTAAGTTCCTCTTGTATTCCATGAATAAATGTACCTGTTATTATGTGGCTTTGATGGCTATTCTATCAATATTATTATTCTAGTTATATGTTGGTCATAAGCATGGTTTCATGACAGATTCTAGTTATGGATCTTAACATGTTTTGATTGGTAAATGAATGGTTATTGAATGCATGATCTAATAGATGCTATTGAAACTATTATGAGAGGGAATTAGACATTCTTGATGATTCTTAGATAATTGTCAGACCCCTATGTTTAAATATGCATTCATGACCTGTAGAGTACATGTTCTCAATATGTTTGATGAAATGTTTGTCATGGATAGGCTTGGTTAGGTCAAATCCTTGATCAATTTTGGTGTTAGACACTTTGTATTTTTGTCATTTATTGTCTTGGAAACTCTCATCAATTTTTGAGCAGTGATTTGGAGTCTATCCCTGAGAAGGTGGCATAGATCTCGCGGTTGCAGGCATAGAACTGGGAAACTGGGACAACAATCGCTCCCTTGTAGGCTTATGCATGTGACTGGAGGCCTACATTTGCATGGATGCAATGCTTGTGCATGAGACTGGGAGTTTAGGTTAGTGAAAAAGAAATCTAACTTGGGGTCTAAGCACCTAGAAGGGTGGTTTAGCTCTTGGGGGTCTTGTTGCTCCTGAGGAAGATCGGTAAAGTTTCATTTTTTCGATTCCACTTCCTTAATTGTACTTAGGAGGTTGAGTCATGTCATAGTAACTCTTTTTAACATGTTTACCCTGGTATATCAATGAACTTGGGTAATGGTGGGAGGAGGGTGTTACAAAGTGGTATGAGAGCTCTTAGGTTGAACACTTGGACTAGATGGGCAGAATGTGTTTGTCATGAATGCATGTTAGTTTTCTATGTGTTTGTTTTGCATGCATTGTGATAGTCATTGTTGTGGTCATGAGTCATCATGATGTTGTTGTTGGTATGGTATGATGCTAATGTGTTGGTTGAGATGAAGTAGGACATGTATATTATCAAAGCGATATTTCAAAACTAAACCTCAAGCTAAGATAAAATTTTCATACAAGTCTGTATGTTTGGAATGCATGTATGTGGTTAATGTTTGTTATATGCATTATGGGCATATACATGCTTGTCATTCTATTGTTGTTGTGGTTACAATCATGATAAATTCTAGATGATCAATGCATTCATATGCACTTGCATCAAATAGTCATTCTTGGTTGTAACTTTTTGATGTATGCATTGTGGTCATACACATGATGATTATGGTCATTGCATTTAAGATATTGATGTTATATGTATTGTGATAATCTAGATTGTCCTATGCAGATGGTTATGGGTATAATATTCAGGTATGAGTCGACATGCTTGTGATATTGTGGTGTGCTAGTTTGGACTGACTTGTGTAGATGTGGTAGCCTCCCCTGAGATACATTGAGATGTTAGTTTGATTATGTCGTCTTTTGGGTTTCTCCAACATGGCATGTTTATGGGTTTTTTGAATGTCTAATTAAGTGCATGATATGAGTATGTGTCTATAAGATTGCATGAAGGAATGATCTTGGTTTAAGACATTTGTACTAATACATTATGTGTTGAAACAACTGATATGCACTGGAGTGTCAGTCGATGATAGTTGTAGCATTATGACTAATGAATATGAGTTGATTTCAGATTATGACATGGTTGTTATTCTTGGTAAAGGTTGATTTTAAATTAATATACATGATGTCTTGATATTTGGAACATGTGACTAACATATGTGAACAGTGGCAGGGAAACATGCTTAGTATTAGCATGACAAGGTACCAATTGATTTGTTTATATAACTAACAGTTGGGTGATGTGAGAGTGTATAATAGGATTCAATTGCAACAAGGAAAAAAAAGGGTAAAAGAATGGAATCAGGTGAGAATTCCTTTGGCTATGTTTGGAAACTGCAATTCCAAATGAAGGAGTGCTTTGCATGAATAGATGAAGTCTTCTTAACCTTGATTTTCTCTAACACTATGTGGATATGTACTATATTCATGAACATGTATTCAACAGGTATAATAGTTGGCTTTGAGTTATGGCTCCATTCGTCAAGATTTGGGTCCCTTGAGAGATGATATATGTACGTGTTCAATAACAAGGTAGAATTCTTGGCACAATAAAGTAAGGTAACCTACATATTGTTATGATTCTTTATGCACTAAAAATTATGCGTTTATGGAAGTATGATGCAAGGGATTGCATGAAAAAAGAGACTACCATGAAATCTTGAAGGAGGCTCGAGTTGAATTTCCCTTGGAGGAATTGGGAACTCATGGGGATTTAGTCATGGTGTCTATTGAGATTCTTTCTCTTTCGATGCTTTGTGATTTGTTTGAGCTTGATTTGCGATTTTGTTTATGTTTGGTGCATGTCCATGCCACTTGTTTGTGGTGTCATATTTCTATTGGGTTTTCATGGTTTCTTCTTGTTGAGGAAATTTAATGGAGCTCGAGGGGAGTTGAATGAAACCAAAAAGGTAATGAAAGACTTCGATGAAGCTCGGTGCATGAGTAAAGTGTAGTTGAAGGCAAGAATATGACAACCACTTGGACTGGTTGGTTCCATTGGGATAAATGGAAAATGGTAGGATAGTCATGATAAAGGTAACAGGAAAGGTAAAGTAAATGGACTTAAGGTAACATATTCCTTGGCCAAGTTGGGAACTATTATTCTCAATGTTGTGCATGTTGTGCATGAATAAAGGGAGTTCTCTTAAACTAGACCTTATGATATCTAGTAATTATGTTGTGCTCATGATTATGTTGATGATTACATGTATATGTATGTATGTCATTGTCTGACAAGGTCGTCAGGGATCATGATTGTTTTATGCTAGTATGTATGTATGTATGTATGTGTGTGTGTGTATATATATATATAAATTTATTATATTATATTAGTATATTATATATAGACTAATACATAAGATATATAGTATATATAGATATATATATATATATATATATATATGTTGTTGTCTGACATAGTCGTTAGGGATCGTGATTGTTTTTTGATAATGATTATATATATGTATGTCGTTGTCTGACAAGGTCGTCAGGGATAATTCTTGTGGAAGAATGATTGTTTATGTAGGTGAATGGCATGAAAAGGTTCCTGGTTTATGAGGAATCAAGTGGGAAGAGTAGCCCTGATAGATCTATGAGGTCAGTATCATATGGATATGAATTGATATTATATGATTATACTATATCTATGTTTACATTATGGACAAGTAATGTTGAGGGATATATTAGTGAAATGAAAGCACTGTGATTTGCGACATGTTGGGACACGCGTGGACAATGGGAAGACACTAGAAGCTAGGTCTCTTGGTAAGTACAATGTGGTTTTAGGATGTGCAGTACTAACATTATGTACATGTAGCATATGTAGTATTATGTACATATGGTGTTGTGTTCATGTTGCATATATCGTGTTGTGTGCATGTTTCATGTGCGATATTCTGTACATATAGTGTTGTGTACATGTCATATATGAAGTGTTATGTACAGATGGTGTTGTGTGCATGTTGCATATGCGGTGTTGTGTACACGAGTTGCGATGTACACATTGTACATATGATGTTGTGTATATATGGTGTTGAGTACATGTTGTACATGTGGTGTTGTATACAGGTTGTTCAGGTGGTGTTGTGTACATGTGGTACTATTATACATGTGGTATTGTGTACATTTCGTACATGTCCTGTTGTGCACATGTGGTATTTTTTATATGCATTGTGTAGTCGTGGTACCATGACATGTGTATTAATTATGGTGTACTTTGTGTACATATATGTATGGTGTTGTACACTGGGTGTAGGTGTATGTATTGCGTTGTGGTATGCACAAGGTGTATATGTATGTGTTGCGTTGTGTGGTACACCGGGTGTAGGTGTATGTGTTGTGCGGTACACCAGGTGTAGGTGTATGCATGTGATGTACATTATATGTATGTGTATGTGATTGAAAATAAGAGAAGGTATTGGGTGCTTGTCGGGTTTGGCAACCAATCTTGTATGTACAGAAAGAACAAAGGTAGAAGCAAATGACTGATTGAAGGATAAGTATTAGTATTTTATTTCAGTTTTAATTATGCATGTGATCTATGATTTTGATTTATGATGGTTACATGTGATCTATGATTCTAACTTATGATGTTTGAGTTTTGAGCTAACCGAATGTGATATGTTTATTGATGATGATTTGATCAAACAACGAGTTTGACGTATTGTGATAGGAAGTGAATAGAATTTCAAGTGTACCTTATTAACGAGCCACCAATGAGATATGATTTGAATTTATTTAAATTTATTTTTAATCTAATGGCAACTATGTTCTTGGTACAAGAAGGCATGGAAAGTGCCCGGTTTGGGTGGTTGGATCGACTGCCAAAGAATTAGTAGCAACAACAAAAGGAATTGGAACGGGTAGCAATATGTTGGTAAAACCCTTCAGGAGCAGGGCCATTGTGGGACACTAGTACCCAATAGTGTCCACTGATTTCCATGAGCATGCTATGATTGGTACAATGGTTTTGAGGTAGGGATATGCCTGGGTTTTTCAACCCTCCAATGCGAGGAAACCTTGCCAAGGGATGAATTTCTCGGGAAAGGGGATGTTGGGGAACTTGGAAGGTGAGTGACTGCATAGAAGGGGGTGACCAGATTTCCTGAGGGACTGTGTAGAAGAGAAGGGAAGGGTGAGGGATGGACTTGTTTTGGTCATGAACATTTCCAGATGGAATCAGATATAGATTGGGAGTGTGCCCTAGAACAATGAGCTAGTCACTATTCACTGAGGGAACAGGTAGCACAAAGAATCGTAGTGTTGGACATTGGATGGATGATTGACTTTGAGGTTGGAGGTGTGAGCCTCTAGATTCCCTTGTTGTTGATGCAAGCATTGTATCCTTTTATTTTCTAGTTAAATCAAATGTGCAATTGTAAATAATGTAAATATCATAATGAGTTGTGTTATAAAGCTCCAATAAAAATATGTTGGTCATGGCTTTTAACAGATGTCATTGTAAATACTACAACAAGCTGGTTTTAAAGCTCCATAGGTAGTATGTTTTGGTTTTTAGCGGCCTTGCTGGTTATAGGTGTCATTGAAAACCGAGGATGGTGCTCCCTGAAGGGGGAGGGGTTTGTAACAACCTCAGGTTAAAAGTTCATGTATTAATGTTAATAAAGAAAAAATAAGAACAAGGTCATGGGACATGTATTCCAAGCTGAATGTTGGGAAAAAACATCCTAGTGGGTGTTCGTTTGGTATATTATGGCTAAGGGAAATTAGAAAAAGCATTGACAAAGAAATTGAAAAGGAAAGAGGCATTAATTGGTATTTTATTTATGAAAATAAAGGAAAATAGGATAAAAGGAAGATGAAAGGTCACAAGTTGCATGTGAGTAAGAAATTGAAGGAAAAATGAAGGAAATTGAAGAAAATAGAGGCCTCAATGATAAAAAGGCTTATGAGGATCAAGTCATGGCTTTTATCAGTTGAGACTTTTGTTAGTTCAGTTTTGGAGATCTCTCTCTATTCTGTCTCTCATACCCTTGCACACTTACTGATTTGAAAATGGGGCATTAAAGGCTTCTTGTCAAGCTTACAAGAACCTCTCCCACTTCCAAAGCTTAAATATTACCAAGACCTTATGATTAACCAATTGCGGAATTAAAAAGTGCTTGAAAATAGGTGTATGCTTTTAATTTGCCTTTAATTTTTAAGTGCTTTAAGTTTTGTTACTTACGCTTATATGTAAATACATGTAATAGTAAAACAATGCAGCAAATAAACAAACACACATAACAACAATATTAATATGGAGTTCACCCAAAACTCTTGGGTTACGTCTCCTTGAGCTCTAGTCAACTCAACTAGGCTCTCTGGGATTATGGCATAAGTTATTTTACAAGCTCCACGCTCAACTCCATTGGATTACACAGAAACAATGGGATTAGAATACCATCTTATCGCACAGGCTGTCCATACCTCCGCAGACAGATCTAGGCTTCTTTGGACTAGATTCCTTCAATCAACACTCTGAGCGATCTTGCTCTAGCTTGCACCAACTCCCTCATAATTCTCTTAACTATCTCTGGAATGCCTTATTCTATCTTCAACACACTCTCAACACCAGCAACAGTTGGATCATCTGATCTCTTTTCTTTCCTCTCAGCTCTGGCTCTCGCTCTGGCTCTTCAGCTCTCGCTCTGGCTCTAGCTCTAGCTTTGGCTCTTAGCTCTTACGAGCTTCTCTCAACCTCTGTGTGCCTCTGTAGTTCACTTGACCTCCAAGCGACTCTCAACAACCTTCCAGCGACCTTCAGCAACTTTTCGTTGTTGTCAATTGAGCTCTCTAGTTCACTCAACCTCCAAGTGACTCCAACTCTCTCTATGCTCTCTCAACAATGCCTCTCAATCGTGCTCTCTAGCTTTTGTGAGGCATTTTTTGACTTTGTGCCTTCCACAACTATTCCTTTGTCTTTCATGTAGAAATTTTGAATAATTTAACACATATTCAACAGAGATTATCTTGATCATGTACTATTACGGAAAACATACACAATACATAAGCTGCTCTACGTTGATCATCAATATAGCAGCATCAATAACAATAAAACATCAAGA
>APFE031591539.1:0-13402 GCA_000404065.3 Pinus taeda
AGATGATGTAGACCCTAAACACTAAATAGTAAACCTAAACCCAAACCCCAAACGTTACACCCTAAACCGTAATCATTTTATAACATTTTAAAAAGTATTTTGAAACTTTTATTTAAGTTATTATTAAAAAAAATTACTAAAGTCTTATAAACCCAAAACCCTAACCTCTAAACCCTAAATCCTAAACCCTAAATCATAAACCCTAAACCCTAAACCCAACACCTTAAACCCTCAACCCTAAACCTTAAATCCTAAGCCCCAAACCATGAACATTAAACCCTAAACCATAAGCATTTTATAACATTTTAAAAGAGTTTTGTGATTTTTATTTAAGTGTTTATTAAAATATTTTACTAAAGTGTTATAAACCCTCAACCCTAAACTGTAAACCACACACCCTAAACCCTAAACACTAAACCCTAAATGCTAAACGCTAAACCCTAATAATTTCATAACATTTTAAAAAACATATTGTAACATCTATTTAAGTGTTTATCAAAATCATTTACCAAACCCCAAACCATAAACCCTAAACTCTAAATAGTAAGCATTTTATATCATCCGAAGAAAATTTCTAACTTTTATTTAAGTGTTTTTTTGGAGGATTTATTAAGTCTTATAAACCCTAGACTCTTAACCCTAAACCCTAAGCAATTTATAACATTTTAAAAAGTGTTTTTTAACATTTATTTAAATGTTTATTATAAGAATTTACTAAAGTCTTATAAACCTTAAACCCTAAGCATTTTATAGCACTCTAAAAAGTGTTTTGTAACTTTTACTTAATTTTTTATCAAATTAATTTACGAAGGTTTCAGAAACCATAAACAATAAAAACTAAATCCTAAACTATAAACCCTAAAATTTCAAACTTTTATTTAAGTGTTTATTTGGAGGATTTATTAAGTCTTATAAACCCTAGACTCTTAACCCTAAACCCTAAGCAATTTATAACATTTTAAAAAGTGTTTTTTAACTTTTATTTAAATGTTTATTATAAGAATTTACTAAAGTCTTATAAACCCTAAACCCTAAGCATTTTATAGCATTCTAAAAAGTGTTTTGTAACTTTTACTTTATTTTTTATCAAATTAATTTACGAAGGTGTCAGAAACCCTAATAATAAAAACTAAACCCTAAACTATAAACCCTAAACTCAAAAACCTAAACCCGAAATGCTAAACCCTAAGCCTTTTATAACATTTCAAAAAGCGTTTTGTAACTTTCATTTAAGTGTTTATTAAAACAATTTACTAAAGTGTAATAAACCCTAAACCCTATACCCTATACCCCAAACCGCAAACCCTAAACCCTATACCTTATACCCTAAAACCTAAACCCTAAGCATTTCATAAAATTTTAAAAAGTGTTTTGGAACTCTTTTTATGTGTTTATTAAAAGAATTTACTAAAGTGTTATAAACTTTAAACACTAATCCCTAAAACCTAAACCCTAATTAGATTATAACATTTTAAAGAGTGTTTTGTAACTTTTATTTAAGTGTATATTAAAAACATTTACTAAATTATTATAAACCCTAAACACTAAATGCTAAAGCCTAATAATTTTATAACATTTTAAAAGCTATTTGTAACTTTTATTTAAGTGCTTATTAAAAGAATTTACTAAAATGTTATCAACACTAAACCCTAAACCCCCAAACCGTAATCCCTAAACCATAAACCCAATAATTTCATGAGTATCTATAATAAGGGAAGACCACACCTCAGTATGTGAGTGTAGGAGGGAAAAAATCGTGATACATGAGATACGCCGACCTTTGTTTTTCCACCCTTCTTCATAAACCTTTTGAGTTTTATTTATTTTTCTTCATAACTCCTCGAGGCTCCATGGGATGAATGCACTATGTGTACTATGTAGCAGTGGATAACCGTTTAACGTGGGGTGGTTCATCCCTACACCCTAAACCTTAAACCCTAAACCCATAAACCCAAAATCATAAACACTAAACCCTAAGCATTTTATAACATTTTAAAAAGTGTTTTGTAACTTTTATTTAGGTGTTTATCAAAACAATTACTAAGTTGTTATAAATGTGAAAACATGATCCATAAACCCTAAACCCTAAACCCTAAACCAAAAATCTTAAAACTTAAACCCTAAGCATTTTATAAAGTTTTATTAACCCTAAACTCTTAACCCTAAACCCTAAACCCCAAACCCTAAATCCTAAACCCTAAATTCTAAACCCTAAACCCTAGGCATTTTATAACAATTTTGAAAATGTTTTGTAAATTTTATTTAAGTGTTTACTAAAAACATTTAATAAAGTGCTATAAATCATAAACCCTAAACTCTAAAGCATAGACCCCTAACCCTAAACACTAAATTGTCAACCCTAAACCCTAAGTATTTTATAACATTTTAAAAAGTGTTTTGTAAATTTTATTTAAATGTTTATTAAAACCATTTACTAATGTGTTATAATTCCTAAACCCTAAACTCTAAACCCTAAACACTTGACTTAGAATATAATGCATATAGAATATTTTGACTAAAGAATGATTTATTGGTTTTATTATAACTATTGTGACCATATAATTAAATGGATTGGAAACTACTACAACCATTACTCTATGATAAGAATCAAAGCACTAACTCCATTATACATATTGCATTAAAAATTTCTATACATATTGCATTAAAAAATTCGTAAAAATTAATTTAAATATATTATTATTATTATTATTAGTATTATTATTATTATTATTATTATTGGAGTTATATGATATATAAAAATATGTTTATTGAATCACCCCCACTATTATTATGGGAACCCTTTAATTGGAAATAGTTGTTCTTATATTACCATGGATTAGAAATACAACATGCCCAATATGACATGTTGATATGCCATCGTCTTAAATTAACTAATGTGAGATAATTTCATTAATATAGTATATTTAGCTTGAAAATAAATCTTATCATTGATATGTCAATATTACCATGAATATTCCAACATATTCAGTGGGTTCAGAAATCTTATCATTGACATGTCAATATTACCATGAATATCCAACATATTCTATGGGTTCAAAAATCTTATGATTGATATGTCAATATTACCATGAATATTCCAACATATTCCATGGGGTTTAAATATCTACGAGGAACCTAATAATTAAATTATAATTGTGGAAGTTCTATTCTTACGATTAGCATAATTATAGGAACATATATTTTTGAATTTATTTTCAATTTAAGTTAAAAGAAAATATTAACATTAAATTATGACATACTAGGGAATGCATATAAATTAAATGGATCGAACTCTAAATAAAATTCAATCCATGATAACCATCAAAATGGTTACCCCAATATTCCTATCACATTTCATAGATTAAAAAAACATAGAAATTAACTAAATTATAACTATGAAAGATATATTCTTCTGATTAGCACACTTTTAGGCATATCTAGTTTGGAATTTATTTTTAATTTAAGTTAAAAGAAAATATTAACATTAAATTAACAAACTAGGGAAGCCATATAAATTAAATAGATCTAAATGCAAATAAAATTCAATCCATGATAATCATCAAATTGTGTAACACATAGTACCTATCACATTTCCTAGATTAAAAAAAAAATTAACAAAGTTATAACTTTATTACAAGCTATATTGTGATTATTTATAATAATATTTTTTTCATGCATATTTCAACAAAAAATAATCTTGGTGGAAAATTTTACCGTTGAAATTTAGCCCTTGGTCTAAATGAAAGGGTTTCTAATTTTGAATGGAAAATGGTTTTGTATCATATTGCATTATTAATAGTAGCCCCAAGATTATTTTATAAGAAAAATATGTATGGTGGTTAGCATAGCCTTATTTCAATGGAGGAGCTACTAATTTCCATTTACCCCAATTTTCAAGGACACGGATTTATGGTACCCATTTCTCTCCTTTATGTCCTGAATTTTTTTGCTTAATTTTTGGGAGATGTAATAATTTTTTGTTTGGAAACCCGACCAAACAAGTAACCTTAAATGTTTCAAAATATGAAAAGAAAATATATATTTTATGGCTCTCAAATACAATACATGACATTTATCTATATGGCCATAGGCAACAGAGCTAAGACAAGGAAACATAAATGAAAACTAAAGATACATAGGCAGATAGGCATGCATGCATATTTATGGGGATCAATAACCTTTACTGGGATTGATGTTTACTCCTCAGAGTGCACCCACTACTAGGAGGAGGCCCCATTTTCCATTAAGTTCTTGCAAGCACACCACTTGTATGACCAACATCAACAGTCGAACCTTCCATATAAGCAAACACCTCGGTGTTTTTAGGATTATGTCGCTCATCGAAAAGTTCCCTTTCCACCTAAGTGATCTCTTCTTGAATTGGTTAATTGTTCAAATGTCTCTAATGATTGGCTGTGCTCCCAAGTCGAATTTGAGCTCCAGAATAACCTATCCCTTTGTAGTAATATGTTCCTCGCTAGAGATTAGAACTTTGTCTAGGCATGGAAAACAACAACAAAAAATGAGAGGCCTATGTCAGACTCGAATGGTTCAACAAGAGTGGAGAAACCTAAACACAACCCCCTATCCTTGACAAGATCTTTTAGTGGAAGAGACATCTTGAGGCCCAAAACTTCTACAAGAGAAGAACATGGAAGAAACCAAGGACTAGGAATAAAAATGTATAAATAAATATTCTTAAGATACCTAGGCCCAATGTCTCTACTAGCTTCCTCGGGGGGCATTATCACTTGTCTCAATCTCTAAGGCCGAGGAAGAGTCTAGCTGAGGTAACCATAGACCAATCTTTTGATATGGTAGCTAGCCCTACCAAGCCAAAGAGGGCTCTCTCCAAAGGATCACACCCAAGATGGCTAGATAGATTAGGGTTTTATGCTAGATATGATGTGAAGAGTTTGTTTAATTTGATTTGGTCCGGTTGTTGGAATAAGATTAGGTCTAAGAGAATATGTTTCGGAAAATTAGGGTATGATTGTAGACATCTAAGTCTATATGTATAGAGAATATCATGCATAAAAATATTATACACAACATTTTATATTTTGTTAATAGACCATGTAATAATAGACTTTCTGTGATAATTTGAATTAGGATTTGGTTATGCAAGATAATGATAATTAGAAGGATTATTTCAATATCGACATGCCTAGGAATAAATTGAAGCTAAGTAATCATTTCTAGCTTATACAGAAAAAATAAGTGATTCACACCTCCATAGTAATGCTTGAGAACAACAAACTTTGGAGATTAGTTGGACCATCTTAAACATTATAATTTTTTAAACAAGAACATAATTTGAAGTAGAAAAATAATTTATGTTCCCTTCAATTTTTTTGGGATTTTGTAAGCTTTTGATGCCATTTTAGTTATACTCGAGTAGTCATCTTTATTTTATCCTTCAAAATCTCATACAAAAGTATACTAATTGTCATGTAAATCGTTGTTCCATTACATATTCTATTCAAATTTTAACTAATTGGTATCAACTAAACCCTTTAAATTGATAAATTTGGTTGTCATGTTCAACTTAAAGATAGAGAACAAAGTATCTCCATTCACAACATACACATAAACATACCAGATCAGGCCATCGGAGCAGACAACAGGTACATGAGGAGGAAGTAAATGAGAAATTTCTGCAATCTTCGATAGATATATGTAGGTTTTCTCTCAACGGATATATTGGCCTCCTTTTCTGAATAACGGGTTCAGAGACAAATCCGTGTCTCTCACACAAATGGGAGAGAATTTAAAATTGGTGTACCCCACCGTCCTCTAAAAAAGAAAGCATAAACGTTCATGTTTTTCTT
Source organism: Pinus taeda (assembly GCA_000404065.3). NCBI lineage: Eukaryota > Viridiplantae > Streptophyta > Pinopsida > Pinales > Pinaceae > Pinus > Pinus taeda. The sequence goes on from APFE031591539.1 coordinate 5,832, forward strand.
TCCTTCAATTTCGATTCAGGGTTTGGGTTTTTAGTTTGTTTTAATCACTGCTTTTTATGATCTTTGATTTAACGTTACTCTTCTAAAATTAAAATAAGGTTCATATGACCTGGGCAGAAGACCAACGGAGGCCAAATTTTTAAGAAATTAGAAATGGAATTGTCATATGACCTGGGCAGAATCTAATGATTGACCAACTTAGGCCAAATTTTTAAGAAATTAGAAATGCAGGTTAGCTATAGTGACCAATTCTCTTGGATAATCGTTTCACGAAAAATCTCTTATTTTTGTTTCTTCCACATATGAGTGAAAACAAACTTTAAAAATTAATTACGCTGATCTCTGAGCTATGTTTTGTTCATTATTGTTAGCTATTTTTTATTAATTTTTTTCAATAATAAATGCATTATATAGATAGCCTCCTAAATTTTGTAACAATGTATATAGGTGCTTTTTTAACGGACATATTGGCCTTCCTAATTGCATAAATGTTTCTTTTATTTATTTGAACAATTGTTTCATTTATATATACTATATATATATTAGTTGAAATTGTTTTATGAAAGGTTGATAAAGTGGATGATAGGGTAAGCATGATTCTACATCACTACAGATGAATTTTTATTTTTATTTTTATTTTTTGTCATAAACTTCTCAACCAAATGAGCATAAGTCAAACAAGTAACTGTTACATGATTGATAATTTAATGCAAGGGGATTCTATTTTCAAATCTAACAGATGTGATGCTAAATAATAAACTTGATGTCATAAATCTACTACTCATCTAAAGTAAGGCTATGAGGTATATGAATAATTAGAATAGATCATTCAATGGGCATCTTGACAAATGGATATTGTATGAGAAATCATTTAAATGGGATGATTTTCTTAAGTGCTAAAAAAAAAATCCATGCAATTTTATTTCATATAGATGTGAATCAAGAAGAGGTAAATGATTCATGGAATTTAAATACTAATCAGTTTGAATTTTCATTTCATGAGGATAGCAAGGTTGTGAAGGAACCCCTCAAACCTAAGGGTGTAATGAATATACTATAGGATGTAATATTTTTTTGAACTAGTGATCCTAAATATTAATATGAAGGTGTATCCATGGAAGAAACACCTCAATCTATGAAGAAAGTCAAGTGAATAACAATCAAGGGAATATTATTCATGTCTTTGAAAATAAATCCACCATGTGCATAGTATGAGTATTGATGGAAGCCATCTAGAAAGTTTTTCTTCAAATCCATGAAGAATACATTAAATATTTTTAAAGCCTAGAGGAGTGAGTACACAAGGAAGATTAAAATATTTTAATGATACAGAATATTTGAAGAATACATTAGATATTTTTAAAGCCTATAGGAGTGAGTACACAAGGAAGATCTAAAGATTTTAATGATATAGAAGTTGATCGTGAAGTGAATTAATATGAGGAAGGGTATGCCATTAATTTTTGTAGTGTTGTTATTTGATTTGATATTGTACATAATGTAAAATATTATATTCATAGGGGTATTGATAAAGTGTAATACTACTTATTAACTACTTTCAACAATGAATAATGGTTTTCAATGTTATCGGTTGGTTTATTATGGCTAGAAAGCTATTTACTTGTTATAAAATCAAAAAGAAATTTTGTGCTTCTACCTTGAGAAGGTGCACAACCAAAAGGAGTAAAGTGACATGATTATCTAACTAATGATAATAGCTTTGCACCACTAGTAACCGTTATTGATTTCTTAGTTAAATATGTTAATTTATAAATTGTGGGCATTTCTCTTATTGTCAACATTTAATTATAGTTTTAAGATTTGTATAACCATGGGAATACGCTGACCCAATTGAATTATGCACAATTTTTTTTCATAATGTTAGATCATAATATTTTGTATTATATTCAGATTTATGGATAAATAACATATATGATTCTTGATCCTGTTTCTTTTCACAACCAATATTAATAATAATGTTGTCTTCTCAATGTGGAGAAACTATCATCCCATTCAAGAAGCTCAATAACTGATTACATTTTCATTTTTAATTCCCTTAATATAGAATTCATTATACAAGTTAGGTTAGCTATCTAGTTATTATAACAATAAGCTCCATTCAATTACCAAATGAAACATAATCATAGCTTTTAAAATAGTTATGTTTCTTTCATTGTAAGGTTATGCATAAGCATGTAATAGAGCTAGAATATCTTGATATCATCGCCTAAATTCCTGGTAAAACCAATAACTTATGGTTTTCGCATATGTATGATTTTAGTTTGAGTAAAAAATTGAAGCCTACTTGCACGAATTGAAATTACAAGATTTTTCCCATTAGTGCAAGAACTTGAAGATTATGGTTCTCTCAACAATCCGACAAAGGAATTTTGTCCCCGAGACAAAACACCTGATATGAAAACCCATTAAGGAGTATCATTTCGAATTCCTCTGATTCAAAAACATGCATGTAAAATTGAAATGTTGGTTGAAACCTTGGCTTCATTAAGTGTTGATGATCATTAGAAGTAGAAAGCCTTATGATCCTTGTTTGGAAATTACTTGTGTTATAGCTTATAGCTACACCCTTAGTCTTAATACAAAAATATCATGTGACCTTACATGTGACAAGTATTACAATTAGAAAAGGTCAACATTTATAAAGTCATTAGTAATCTCATAGTTGAGTTAAAAGAAAGGGCACAATGCAAAATACATTGAATATAGAAAGAAAATTTATTTCCCATGGTGAAAACCTTATCCATTTATACTCTTAGAAAAGAAACTACCTTCGTTTACACACTTAGCATAAAAAAAAATAAACCAAGGTGAAATCATAGCGCAATTGAGCAACATAAAGGGGAAGAAAGAGTGCACATAAAAAGAAGGTATTCAATAAAAAATTTATGATGTAAGCCCTATCACCTCCCTTCACTTGTTTTAATAGCATTTATTCACATTGTTGAAATATATTCTCCTGAAGAAAAGTCCAATATACCCCATCATAATCCTAGGTGTTGGAACAAATATTGAACTAAATCACAAAGATTTCCCATGGGAGATATTATTTCTTGTTAGGTAGGTGGGATTACACACAATGTTTTAAATAATCACCATAACATCCAGGATTGCCTTAGAAATACACCCAAGAAACATCTATTCAAAATCCCTATGGGATGGGGGAGAAAATATAATCATAAAGGAAGGTATGTAATTGCATTTTGCAAATTCAATATGCTAATGTGATGTATGTGTCACAATCACAAATCCTTATTTAAAAAAAGGACTAATATTCTCCCATGATGTATAATTTTTCCGATCACTCTCAATCAATGATCTGGTATCATCTCACTTATAACTCTCTCATGCTATGGAAAATTCTCACAATTAATTACATGAAACTTATCACCCACAATTAACAAATTTGCAAGGAGCTTTACATGTGGACTCAACCACTACGATGGAAACATGTCAACAATATGCAATCCACACTAACAATAACTTTAACAACATCCTCGTGTGAACAAACTATATTATTATTCAGTATCAATTGTGTGGTTTTTTATTTAACACCTTCATGCCAACATGACATAAAAAGCATGGCCAATAGAATTTTGACTCTTAGCTTCAATTGGTGGGTAATGAAAGCAAGGAATGAGGAAGTGGGAATAGAATAAAGGGTATTCATAGTTGTTAGCCCTTCATTTTATCAATTATTTTTCCTATCCTATTGAAACTTTTGATACAAGTTTCTCAAAAACTTGACTCTCGTATAGAAAAGTTATGTTTTCTTCATTTATTAAGGTTACTTTTATATTTCTTTTTTGTGTTCACATGATTTTATTATATTATTAAATTGGAGGATTTGAATTGCATAGGGAGGTTGAGATCTCAAAAAAATATAGGATTTAAGGATAACACCGATCAATCAAAGAAGTGATTAGGATTTCAATTAGATTTTCCCTCCAATCATACATATGAGGACAAGATGATATACTAGAGAATTTATGTTTCTTTCGATGTTATTAATTATCTAATACTACCAACACCTGATGTTGAAGTAGAAGAAATCCTATTGTGCTATCATTATGATATGTTTTCAATAAGAGAATAAGATAACTTTTTTTCATCCTTGATTAGGTCCCACTCAACAAGAGATCTGAGAACACGTATATGCATCTCTTTCTTATATTTCAATTATATTTCTTTGTTGTTTATATACTTTTATGGTAAGAATATTAATTCTTATAGCACACTAAGATAACTAGTTAATTCATGTTATTTCTAGAATTTATATATTTTGTTTCGTATCTTTGAATAAAACTTATGTGATTTATACTTCCTCCATTTAATTTCTATGATTTAGATTATAATCCTTAGTACTCGAAGTGATTTTAAATGAAATATAATATTTCTAAAAGCTATAAATATTGGATATCTAATAGCATCCTTTAGTATCTTAGTCGCAACAACACATTAACCTGTTTCTATGGGAAATTTTAGGGGCTAATATTTGAAGATTGGCTAATTTTTCATGCTTTTCTTGAAAAAGACATTCGCCAATTTCCATTTTTTTAGAAATTATTCGCCTAAATTTTATAGTATAAAATTATTTTACCATAAAATTTCTAAAATTATTTTACCATAAGATTTCTAAAATTTAAGATAAATTTTCATCATTAAAATTTTCCCTACCTATTTCTTTATTCCTTCATAAATGAATTGATATAGTTATCCATCCTTGTAAATTGTGAAGGGAGTTACAATGAATATCACAAGATTTATGGTATGAAGCATAGAGAAATGACTTGTTAAACTAGAACATTCCACCTATGCAATTATTTAGAATTCTATTTAATTTCAAATTAAGATCTTTGTAGTTGCATAGGTAGTGTATCACACCTCATAAGTTTTCACAAAACATGAGTTGACATTTAAAGTGAGCTAAGATATTCAATATTCATTTTTGCATTATTATACATTTTAAAATCTATTAAAAAACAAAATATCATTTCATAACTAGTTTGCATGAATCAACCTAGAGACACATATGGTATATTTTTACCAAAAACATCTTTTTTTGGGATAGCTCAAGTACATACAAGTGATCAAGTACAATAGAAATAGGGCCATCAAGAAAACATCCAAAATATTCTTGAATACATTTCTAGTCTACTTGAAGGTGGAGTTGGAAATTTTATTAATCCTTTATTTAATCTTGTGAATCTTCTTGCAAATAGAAAAAGTTAAACATAGTGAAGGATATAAGTATCAAGCAAACATGGAAGAATAAGAAGAATAAGAATTTTAAATATTTGAGTTCTCCATTTCAAAAATCAATCAAGAATGAAGGATGAATAATATCAATCGTATTATTCTTCATTTCCGTGTCCTTACTATATAATACCATCACATCTTTCTCTTCAAGTTTGATGTTATCTATGGGACATATGTCCATGATTTAGATGCTAAAAGACTCAAAACTTACCCTTCTACCCTAAAATATGTATACTTTAGGTGCTTCATGAGTTTGGAAGGAAATAACATTACTAGTTTGGAGCGAGTGATGTTTGATTTTAAGCACAACAAGAAGGTCTAGTTGTGTGAAAAATAACTACACTAGCAATTACAAGTCAACCGGAGAATAATTCTTTATCAATATACCAAATAATTTCTTGAATTGGTTACAAATGAGTAAAATTAGTAGAAAAGAAAGTCTCCTTCTACATGCACAACTAGTAGAAAATAAAATCTCGCTTAGTTATAATCGACTAGCCCAAAAATGGAGTTGTTCTTGGCATTATGTTTCTGGTATGGTTATATGTTACAAATTTTGTACTTGATGGCAACACCCATCGCATGGCTCTCAATATGATGAGAATTAAGAAGTACGCAGGAGAAAAGTTCACGGAATTTTATGCAGAGAAAAGTTTATAAAAGTTTATTTCATGTGGAGAAAAGTTCACGGAATTTTATGCAGAGAAAAGTTTATTTCATGTGGGAAAGGTTACCTTTGGTCCATGGTAGTTAGTCCTTGGAATTTGAACCTATGGTTTTTGGACCATGGCATCTCGACAGACGTGTTGATCCCTAGTATTGAGTTGATGGTATTGGTTTGTTATGGTTTTGGCCCGTGGTATTGGTCCATGATTTGAGGAAGAGCTTGCCTATATAACGCAAAGGAGATCATTTGGCTTGTGTATGCTTTTGGGTTGAATATCTTAAGATCTGAAATATTGGGTTATTTTTTCAAAAGCTCGATCTATATGAAAGTGAAGTGGAAAGCGAATCTGTGAAGGGTGATCTCTCGAGCGCTGCAGCTGCGGAAGTGCGGAGGCACTGCAGGAGATGCCGCAGGAGGCGTCGCAGGAGATGCCACAGGGGGTGCCACAGGAGACACCGCAGGAAGCGCCGCAGGGGACACCGCAGGAAGCGTCGCAGAAGACGCCGCAGGAAGCGCCGTAGGAGGCGCCGCAGGAGACTTCGCAGGAGACGCCGCAGGAGGCGCCGCAGGAGACGCCGCAGACACCGCAGGAGGCGCCACAGGAGACGCCGCAGGAGGCGCCACAGGAGACGCCATAGGAGGCGCCGCAGGAGACGCCGCAAAAGGTGTTCTCTCTTTAGTTTTCTGTTATTATGGATCTGGTTATCTGGGTGACTTACTGGTACTTGATGATCATTTGATATTTATGAATCCAGTTTGAAAATTTATGAAAAGTGGTCCTTGAAAGAAAAGAAGTAGGGGGTTGTAGCTCCCTTCCAGGAGAGACTCGAAAACGAGAGAGAGTTGTAGCTCTCTGCAGGTTGCGGCCTGCGTACTGGTAAAGGACTGCACCAGTACAAGACCATTGTAAAAGGAGTTTCTAATTTGAAAGAAGATAGAGACATATTGCAGCAGGTGGTTTTCACCCACATTGGGTTTCCACCTTATATCTGGTGTTCTTTGATGTGACTGTCTGTTTTTCTTGTTCATGCTCATTGTTTTATGATACTGATATGAAAAAATAATTCAAAGTATAAATAAGGAAGAATTGTTAAAAGGACTAGATAATACTGATTCACCCCCCCTCTCAGTATTATTTTCAACAATTGGTATCAGAGCAGGTCCTTCTAAAGAAGCTTGATCGCTTGAAGGAGGATCTTTCATCATGAGCAACTACGAGAGGGAAGCATCTATCAGGCAACCGGTTTTTGATGGGACAAACTTTAATTATTGGAAGGTAAGAGTTACTGCCTATCTTCAATCTCTTGGTACAGAAGTTTCGAACATCGTAGAGACAGGCTATGCTCTTCCTTCAACTACTCCTATAGATGCAGACGAGAAGAAGAAGTATGAAACAAATGCAAAAGCAGTCAGTACCCTATTAGGATGTATATCCCAATCGGAATTCATGAAGGTAATGCACTATAAATCTGCTACAGAGATATGGGACAAAATTGTCACGAGCTATGAAGGAGATGAACAGGTAAAGCATGCCAAACTTCAAACTCTTAGGATTCAGTATGAAACTCTCAAGATGTATAATGATGAAAGTGTGGCTAACTATTTTCTTCGGGTAGATGAAGTTGTT
>APFE031591540.1:13158-24664 GCA_000404065.3 Pinus taeda
TTCCCCAAAACTAAGTTAATTTCATATAAAGGACTTAGTATTCTACCTCCCTCATCCACCCCCTTATTCATCCATATTAACTACTAACCTATCATTATGTAACTCCTTATACCCCCTATTCCCCCTATTACTATGTAAACTTGTCAAAAAACCCAAAAAAATCTATGTATCCCCTTCCCCGAGCATTATAGCTCTATGTATGACTTTGAAGGTCTTCCAACGCTGAAACATTTAAGCACAACCCAAAGAGCGCCAAAGAATTAATCCTAGGATTAATCCGAGATTTGCTCAGATTAATAACCTTAAACCCACTTTGCAAATAAACCTTTGGAAAAAACCCATTTAACCTGTAATGCTGCAAAAACCCGAAAAAACCCACTTTTCCAAAGTTTCCTCCAGGCGCGAATTTCAGAGAAAATAATATTTTATTCTTCCCCGCAACCCATACTGCCCGCGCATCTTATCGATCCATCGACCGTCGGATCTGGGCTCTCCCATCCGACGGCCCACATCATATCGGACGGGCATCCGCGACCGAAAGTTACCTTCCGATAAACTGTCAGAGGGTGACGTCAGGCCTCCGCCACGCGTCACCCCCTAGACTCTCTCGGAGCGCCCTCTGACAAAACCGCGACCGTATAGAGGGCGCTCCAAGAAAACCCGCTTACCACTCTGCTAAACCACCTGCCCACGCTAGTGCCACGACCCGCCCACGTCACCTCCACTTGGCACCCTGTCAGCACCCCCGACCGCCAGAGCTCCTACGTGGCCGCCACCTGTGCAATCCCCGTGGACCACTCACAGACTGCCACGTCACCCGGTGACGTCATGCTGACGTCACCCAGTGACATCATGCTAACGTCACCCGACCCTGACCCGACCTGATGATGTCATGCTGACGTCATCCAAAAAGCGCGCCAATGACCCAAAAGTCCATATTTTAGTCGATTTTCGCGTTTTTTCTCATTTTCGCTGAAAGAACTATTGCTCTCCTTTGCATGAAAATTACGTCCATCTGTTGCCAACCTGCTGAAATCGACCTGAAGAGCGCTGTCGCCTACAACCCACCTGTATTTGTCACCATTGCCGGCAATTCACCAGGTATTTACCCAGAGCATCCCTTCAGAGCTACGTTATGTCCATATTTCTCCAAAACTAAAGTTACAAGAGTAAAACAACCTGTTTTTTCCAGCAAATCCCTGGAAGACGAGCATTCCTCACAGGTGCAGGGTCGAATTTCACTTGCTGAACCCATATACAGTCACCCTTCCCCAAATTCCCACTCTGTCTGTGCATTCGTGGACTGTAAACCTAAAAGGCATAATTCACAAAGAAAACAGAGTTGCCAGCCCCTGCAATCCCTCAATTAAATCTGGTTGAGCATTCAGCACCATTGTCACCACAGTTGCCTCATTTACCCTTTCAATTGGCTTTACTTCTGCAAAATTAGCCCTTTGTGGTCTCCTGCCCGCTAAAACCAGTTTAGCACCAAGTCATAACTACTGCTTAGCCATGGAGACACCAATAGTCCTGAATGTTCAACCTCTGAATGCCCCACACAGAGAGCTAGAGTGGAAAGCCCTAGGTGATAAAGATTACCAGATGTTAGACTCCATGCCCATGACAGCTAAGTTCAATATTCACCTGATGAATGAATTAAAGGCCCAACATCTCAGTGGGGCTGATACCTTGGGAATTTGGGACTCCCACATACCTATTTACAACCTCCCTCAAGTCAATGTCCTCCCAGACTTGATAAAGCAATGCATGTCGAGTTATGAGCCCGCTCAGAGAGCCATCCTCAGCCCCTTAGGCTCAGTATTGTTCCATATCACCCCTGAGGCCATCAATGAAATGCTGCACTTTCATACTGCAAAACCCCTAACTCCTCTCTCCATCCAGGACTTGATAACAAAAGGGGGCAAGCTGTCCAGAGATCAGATTTCCAGAGTTAATCAGTTGTTTATTCAGCCTCAATATCAATCTATGAGTACTCCCCTTCCCATAGCCTACCCATATCTCAATGAGCTGGGCAAAATGATGGTAGATTTGATCAGTTACATCCTGGGTTATGGGACATATGAGGATGTGGATGAAACCATTATGGCCATGCTGTCAATTTTCTCCCCAAGAATGCCTCCTGCTGTATATTATGATTTTGCCACTTTTATTGCCAATAAGATTCATGAGCAATTAATGAATCTAGAGAGGGAAAAGGTGTTTAAATACACTAGGTACATATATCATTTATTTTTGTTCTATCAGCCTGATGCCTTCCCTATCCCTCTCAAAAAGCTAGATGCCCAGGGAAGCCCAAGGTCGGTTGTGTTTTGGTCTGCAGTTTGCCATCTTCTGCCTTATTCACCTTACACCTACTGTGAATTTATTGATCTGTTCATTCATCCAGCTATGACCTTGCTGTTGGGTGCCCCTCCCCCCATATTGACAGAGGAAATGCAGAGAATTCTTCAACACTCAAAGCCCTACAGCATTGGTGATTGGTACTTCTACCAACACCATATAGTAACTAGAGTATATGGCTGTGAGCTGAATCCCTATAGGCTGCCAAGATATGTCCCTATGAGACTCTTTGCCCTAGAGTACTTCAGGCAGTTTGGAAATGCAAACTTTGTCCATTTCCAAAGTAAAAACAAGAAGGTGCAACTAAAGGTGAGAAATGAGCTGGGCCCCTTTTTGTACAATAAGAAAGAGGAAGGATGGAAGGAAGCTGATAGGATCCTAGAGACCCACAGACTTCACACCAGTTTCAAGTGGGTGCCTTATGACCCTAATCACTTCATTTCCCTTAGGAGAATAAAGTACAAATTGGGGGGCTATGTTCATGTGAAACTGCCTCATGTTGAGAAGTATGCCAATGCCCTAAGCTGGCAAGAAGGCACCTTAGAAGAGCCAATTGGTAAAGAAGAAATGTTGAGAAGAGAAACAAGCAATCTTGAGAAAGAGGCTGACTTGGAACATTGTGGGCAGGTTTCTTCCTCCTATCAAAGGCAAATTGGAGCAGCTGCCTCATCATCCATAGCCCAGCAGCAAGTAGCTGAAATTGCCCAACAGGAAACGAATAAAGATAAGGGCAAGCAGGTGGAGCAGGAACAATCACCTCCTAGAACACAGCAACAAACAGAGCAGCAAGTAGAAAGGGAGGTTGAACAGCAACAGGAACAACAAGAAAAACAACAAGAAGAACCTCAAGAAGAGGGGCAGCCTATGCAGCAAGAACAGATGGCTGAAGCCCCAGCACCTACTGAGCAACAGGCTCAAGAAAACACGCCTTCTGGGCAAGAGAAGACAGTGGAGACCTCAACGCTCCAAACTCCACAAAAGATGGAAAAAGGAAAGAAGAGGGACAGAGAGCAGGAGGCTCCCCTTACCACGTCCACAAATCAAGGGGAGAAAAGGCAGAGATTAAATCCCCTCTCTGAGGAAGAAATGCCTATGGGGCAATCGGTGATAATGGGCCCAGCAAGCATGGAGGTATCTGCTAGTTCCTTTCAGCAGGAACAAGAGAGAAATCTTGGAGGAGAGGTCAACTCCTCAAGTCATCAAAGGAAAGCAGAGGTAAGCATCAAGCAACATTTTACTAATATCAAGAGAAGAAATGAGCCACTCAGGCTCCAAATCTACAATCAGTCGCTAAATATGACCCCTACAAATCAGCAGAGGCTTATGTCAGCCTATGAAATTTCAGAAGGAAAAATGACCATGAGTCATTTCATGCCCACCATGGTGCAGCCACAGTCAGCTGCAGACTACATAAGAACCAACCTGGAGGTTCTTGCAAAAGACATTCACCCCAGGGACCAAATAGAACTTCATAAGCAAACAGGTGAAATGGTCTATGCAACATTGGCAAACAAAACAATGTTGGAAAAAAGGCTGGAAAACAACCTAAATAATACAGCTGCCCAACTGGAGTTAGAGAAAGCATCCTCCCTGGCCAAAGACAACAGGATCAAGTCTTTGGAAGATATAATTATAGAGCTGGGGCATGACCCCAAGGATCCAAAGGCCATACAGACGCTGCTAAAAAAATAAGAGATGCAGACCTTGCTACCCTGAGAAAGAAGGTAAAGCTCCCAGCAACCATTCACCCCCAAACAGATGAGGTTGCCTAGTAGAAGCAAGAACAAGAGATAGCTACATTGTTGATATCACTGCACAAGCAACTAGTGCAGACAGAAGGGAGGCTGGAAGACACAGAGGTTGCACTGCAGGAAGCCCTGCAGTAGAAAGAGGGAGGCCAGACTTCTCAGCCCCCTCCAGAGGTTATAAACCTTGAGGAGCCTCCAAAGACCACTCCTCCTCCCACAAAAGCAGCAGCAGCAGCACCATCAACATCAACAGCAGCACCAACACCGTCTATAGAGCAGGCTCCGAGCCTGGACATGCAGAAATTGTTGAATGAGGTCCAGGCCCTAGAAGCCCAGATGACAGAACTGAATGGAGCCAAGGATGAGTTGGCCAAGCTGAATGAGAAGTATGATACATCAAAGCAGAATGTGGCTGAGAAAGGGAGAGAAATAAAAACTCTCAAGGAAAGGATAAAAGAGCTAGAGAAAGAGCTCACCCTTGACAAAGTGGTGGCTGAGATCAGAAGAGTTTTGTAGACCCACATTGGCCAATCAATAATGGACCAAAGGCAATACATTGAAACTATTCATGAGAAAATGGAGCTCATAGGCAAAGCACAAAGGGAAGTGCATAGAGCAAGGGCATCTCTAGGCAGTATGCCTGAGATAGCCAGCAGAATGATCAATGTGCTCAATAACCGAACAGCTCCTTAGCTGGTAGCAATTGGGATCTCCAACAGGACGGAGACTATCCAGCTAATTAAGAGGGTCCTCACACTGAAAATCCTGATACAGACATTTGATAGAAGAAGCCAAGATATGAAAACAGAGGTAAACAGGTTCATGGACAAATTTGCAGCACTACAGGGCAGAGGTCTCCCCAGCTTACTCAACAGTGTAGGAAAACTTCTATCACATGAAGTTTATGCAAAGAGGGTGAACACATTTGCCACCAATCAGATCAGTCAAGGATCAAGCAGCTCACAGGAAACAGGGCAAGCATCTGGGCAAAGTCTCTATGACAGAGTAGAGAATTTATTTTTTATTGTGAATGAGATTAGCCATCTGTTTGAAGTGCCTCCGAACTTCTACAAATACACAGAGGCAGATGAGACCATGGATGCAATTTTGAGGCATCAATTGCCTACGCAGGAATGGTGGACCTCCATGATACAGTTATTATTATAAACAAGAGGTTTCATCTAAATTTTGTCATCAAAATATATAAGTCATCACATTCAGAAAGTGTGGTGCATATACTATGACCAAAAGGTGGAATGAGCCACCTCGGCAGGAAGATTCGGCCACCAAAAGCAGCAATAACAACTACAGGTAGCAGGGCTGAGAACAGCTTCAGCATGACAAAACATAGGGACACATCATTCACATCATTCAGCATTTAAAGCAGAAATGCTCAACCGACTCAGTCTCCTCCAAAGGTCAAGAAGAGACCTGACAGCATTAAAGAGCATTTATCTTACATTCAGAATAGCAATAACTTTCTTATCTGATATTTTGTAAAGTTGGTGAGCACAGTTAATGTATCAAATGACTCAACATTTAGATATTTTGTAAAACCTATTGTATATATTCCCCCTCGCACAAACTTTCGAGGGTGGTTGTTATTGTTGGTTTTGTTGTTCTCTTATGAAAGAATGAGAACTCGGCTGTAACTTTTTAGAATGATGTTATTAATAAAGCTTGGAGTTTACAGGAACTGAGCCTTACTGGTGCATGCTGTGATTGGAACCATTGAATGCTACATGATTCTAGTGCTATGGCTTGATATAATAAGTGTTTCTCTATCTCTGTTAATTTTTCTGTTATTTGTTTTAACTCATGACTCTCACATGTTGTTCTAAATCTAGGAAAGAAAGAAAAAGAATAGCTCAGGATTTTTCCATGGAGACACCCTGATCTCAATCTATCTTTACTATAAATGTTTTTTCATAACTTCAGTTGTTTAAATTGGAATTCTTAACTGCTCCAATAAGCTCTGAATATCTCACAGTCACTATTTGGTAATTCATTTATGCTACTAAGTAGAGATTGTTGTTCAAATTGATATCACACTGTCGGTAACTCCATATCCCATTGTCTCACTCACTAAAATCGGAAAATTATATTAACAATATCCATATAGCTTTGCAGCAAAACTTTCTCCATCACAGGCACCAGAACTATCTCACTTTTCTGACTCCATATGCGCAATGGGTTAGCATCTTCTGCACTCTTCATGCCCTTCTTACAACAAAAGTTCACCAACCAAAGTCTTAAACAGGAAACTGAAACTTTTAACTAGCCTAAAATACTCACAACGCATATCTGAAACTTAAAGAGAGAGCCCTCTCTGATTATAGATAGGCTAGGGTCTATAATCCAAAGGTTGGTTAGTGGTTACCCCGGCCGTATTCCCTTGGGAGTCATAGGGAACAACCTGGGTGTTAACATAAATGGCGACTCCACTGGGGACAACCTTAGGTTTTTCTAATTACTGTATATTTCCTAAAGCTACAAGTGAAACCTGAAAGTTAGCTAGGAAGCCTTTAAAACTGTTTCTGTTTTACATTAACAAGTTTACATAAAAGCTGCTTCAGTCTATCTTCATACTAATTTTAGGACATACACAGTCATTCCAAATCTTGTCTAGCCCTCGCAGACACAAGAAAATCCTAAAATTACTCAAAAAGAATTCAGAAGCTAGCTCCCAAGAAGAATCAACGGTATACAAGGTCCAACCCTGACCCTAACCCACCAACTGTTTTTGAGAATCCTAACACGATCCCTAAAAACATTAGGAAGCAGCAAAAACAGGAAAATCCTTCTGACCTGAGCCCTGAGACAGTCTACCTTAACCCCGTTCTCACTCCAATCAAGGTTCTATTCCGGTCTACCCCTGGTTCCCCTAGTTCACCATCTACATCTCAAAGTCCTCCTTTCACGCCTTCATCCACTTCACATGTTCCCTTGACCAACACTGCAGTCTCTGCCTTACCTATTAACCCCATTGTCCCAGTAGTCCCTGTTGTCCAGGTTAACCGTATAAACCCTACAAATATGGCCAATAGATATGCACCCCTGCAGTTACTTGCTAATGCCGCAGCCCTGCCTCATGACTACCAATCCAAAATCTCATACTTTGACTCCACTGGCCCTTTCACTGCCATTCAGCATGCCAGAAGGATGCAAGATCATTTTGAAAACTATGAAATTGATGATGACAGTGTAAGAATGAGAATTTTTGTTCAGAGCCTGACAGGGGATGTAAGAATCTGGTTTAGGTCACTCACTGCTAATACCATAACAACTCCTGATGAGCTTTACCATGCATTTACTAATAGATGGGAAAAGAAGAAAGATCCCTTGCACATACTGGGTGAATATGATACAATCAAACGAGGTCCTCAAGAGACCGTTTTAGAGTATTGTGCAAGATTCAATAATGTATACAACACAATACCGCAGAATTTGAGACCTCCCCTTGATTTAGCATTATACAAATTCCCTGATGGTTTTGACCCTGACATGGCATATCAATTGAAGGAAAGAGCCCCTAAAACCCTTGAGGATGCACAAAAAGTTGCTGTCACAGTGGAGGCTAACCTGATTGCCAAGAGGAACAGGGCAAGATTGGAAAAAAGAGTCAACTTCAAAGAGGAACCCTCAGCCTTTGATCAGAAACTGGATGCAATACTCACTAGCATGAAAAGGTTGGGTGACAGAGTGGAATCTGTGGAGAGAAAGTCATCATGGGAAGCACCACAAAGTAACCCTGTCAGGAACCCAAATTTTAGGAGAAATCAAAACCCAAACATTAGCAAGGCCAGTTCTGATCCAGAGATAAGACCTCCCTTCCAGGAAAACTATACTGAAGCATCCACTTTAAATGAACAAGTAGATGACACCCAGATTAACCTAATGGGCCTAAATGATGAGCAGCAAGTTTTCCTAAGTCATGAAGATCACAAGGAGGATGACATTAAGCAGTTTCAAACCAGGTCAGGTGAGTCATTTGACTTTAAACAAGGTTATGACACAGCCGTTTATGAAGTTCACAAGCAATACAAGCTAAGAAGCATAACTATAAATGTAACACAGCCTAAAAAAGCCATAGTTACAGAACCACAAGACAAAACTGATTCAGTTACAAATGAAATAACCGTTGAAGAAATAACTGAACTATTCCCCTCAAAACAAAAGCCAATGGCTGCACCACCTTTGCAGCCTAATCCAAATACTACTCCTCAAGAGATGAGTAAAAAGGATAAGTCTCATGATCAAGACAAGAATCAAGAGGAAAACTCAATAAACAAGGAAAAGATTGTCACCCACAATACCAAGAATCAAACTGAAAGACCTTTTGACCTAGAAGTTGAAATTGGCAAATTGAAGATAGCTATTCCTCTTTCAGAATTAGCCAAGCATGACATCT
Source organism: Pinus taeda (assembly GCA_000404065.3). Taxonomy (NCBI): domain Eukaryota; kingdom Viridiplantae; phylum Streptophyta; class Pinopsida; order Pinales; family Pinaceae; genus Pinus; species Pinus taeda. The sequence goes on from APFE031591540.1 coordinate 21,679, forward strand.
ACAAACAACAAATCAAGAACTCTCTTCAACTAACTCGTAATAAAGATAATGTCAATGTATTAGATGATACCCCAGAATTGGTTTTTGGTCCAGAGGTTGATGGAAAGGCAACAGTTACAGGGATCTTACCTTTTTATGTCAGCCTACATGTTCATGATAATACTACATAATGCAATGTTTGATTCAGGCGCCTCTCACAACTTTATGCCTAAATCAGTGATGGAGAGGCTCAACCTGGACATTACAAGACCTTATAAGGACCTATTTTCATTTGACTCCAGCCAAGTAAAATTTCTAGGCTTAATAAAAGATCTTTGTGTGTCACTGGTCCAGTACCCAAATAAAACAATTCTAATGGATGTTGTAGTTGCTGATATCCCACCCAAATATGGAATGCTGTTATCAAGATCATGGGGGGCTAAAATCCAAGGTTCCCTACAATTAGACATGTCATATGCTACCATCTTAGTCTTTGGTCAACCCAAGAGGCTATATAGAGAGTCACTTATGAAATACATGGTTAGCGGTGAAGAAAAGCCTCAAAAATTCCCCATATATGCTATTCATTCTGACATAGACTCCTATATTCTCTTCAATGACAATACAGGTCCCTCAAATGATGAAGAAACCTAGACACTCAAACAAGATTGGATTATAAATGAAGAAACTCCTGATCTAGAAATGTTGGTTAATAAGTCAACAGATCAAAATGTGCAAGAAGACAAACCAAATGAAAGCCAAGATCTCAAATTGTTGATGCCAAGTTCCACAACAGTTGACAAACCTTCCCTAAATCAAGAAGTCCTCTGGTTCCTTGAATTCAATGGATCAGTCAACAAATTAGGGGCAGGGGTAGGGGTTTGGATACATAACAAACAAAACAATCATGCAGAGGGCCAAGCCTATAGGTTAAACTTCAGGTGCACCAACAATATGGCAGAATATGAAGCTCTCTTACTAGGCCTTAAACTAGTAAAATCCTTACAGGCCATAAAAGTTTCAATCCTAGGAGACTCAGACCTAATCATCCAACAAGTAAAAGGAAACTTTGTCACTAATGACAAAAGACTAAGATCTTATAGGTTTGCTGCTGCTGAAATACTAAATTCCTTCACTGAGTACCAAATAACCAAAATTCCTAGAACCCATAACCTTCATGCTCATAGTTTGGCCACATTTGCAAGCACTTGCAAACTACCTTTTGAACCCCAGAATTGCTTTACAGCTGAGATAAAACCTAGACCTTCTGTCCCAAACAATGTCAAGGATTGGCAGGTATTTGAAGATGATACACAGATAAACAATTTCTTAACTCTGCAGCAAGAGTTTTCAGGGCTGAACATTGATACAGAAGCTGCAAGTGAACCACAAACACTAGCTGAACAACAACACACAAATATCCCACTCAAAACAGCCAATCAAATGCTTTGTCCAACAAACTTTGACCAGGAGAAAATGCAAGAACTTGAACAAGTTCATTATGAGGAAATAGCTGATACTGAAGCTGAAGTTATACAATGGAAAGACAATTTTCTTCAAACAGGCCTAACTCCATTGGAGGACATTTTTGACTCAAATGATGTCCCTAGAAAACCAAAATTGCAACCCCTTAATGCTGCCATTGAAGAGTGCAACATTGGAACTGTTGAACAGCCCAAGATAATTAAATTATCTGCATCTCTACCACCTGATCAAAAGCCTAAATACATCGAGCTATTTAAAAAATTCCAAGATACCTAATTAAAGTCCTATGATACCTCCATCATTCAACATACAATCCCTCTTAAGCCAAATCAGAAACCTTTTAAACAGAAATTGAGGAGAATCAACCTTATGCTTCTCCCATCAATTGAGAAAGAGGTAGAAAAAATGTTTAAAGCTGGCATAATAGCACCGATCAGATTCTCAGAATGGATTTCAAATTTGGTCCCCACAAGAAAGAAAACTGGTGAAATAAGGCTTTGTGTTGATCTAAGGAACTTGAATCAAGTATCCCTAAAAGATAATTACCCTTTACCCAAGATGGATCACATCTTGGCAAGAGTAGTTGTGGCTCAAATTCTCTACTTGTGGATTCTCAGGTTTCAACCAGATCCTAGTTCACCCTGATGATCAGGACAAAACAACATTTACAACCCCATGGGGAACATTCAAATATGTCAAAATGTCTTTTGGGTTGAAAAATGCAGGAGCTACCTTTCAAAGGGCAATGGATATTGCCTTTGCCAAAGAAATCCATGATTTCCTTGTCATCTACTTAGATGACCTTACACCTTTCTCAAAGTCTGATCAAGAACATTTGAAACATCTAAGGCAAATATTCACAACTCACATGAAATATGGAATTTCCTTAAATCCCAAGAAATCCCTGTTTGGTTTGGAAGAAGGTAAGTTATTACGTCATATTATTTCGAAGGATGGCATTAGGATTGACCCAGACAGAATACAGGCCATCTTGCAAATGCCTCACCCAAGAAACATCAAAGAATTACAAGCATTCCTGGGAAAGATCAACTTCCTCAGGAGATTCATCCCAAATTTGGCAGAACTAAGCAGATTACTAAATAACATGCTGAAAAAGGATTCAAAGGTGAAATGGACAGTAGAAGCAAATCAAGCTTTTGAGGGAATAAAGTTGGCCCTTACCCAAACCCCAGTCTTAACAAATCCTCAATTTGACAAAGAGTTTATCATCTTCTCTTTTGCTTCTCAGCATACTATTGCTGGTGTCCTATTACAGAAAAATGACCAAGGAAATGAGAGACCTATTGCATTCTTTAGTAGAGCTCTCAAAGATGCGCCCCTAAAATATCAGATCATGGAAAAGCAGGCATATGCCTTGGTCAAAGCCATCAAAGACTTTAGAATCTATATCCTATACTCCCATGTTATAGCTTATGTACCAAGTCCCATTGTCAAAGACATACTCACTCAAGAGAACTTGGAGGGCAGAAGAGGAAAATGGATTTCCAACATCTTAGAATTT
>APFE031591555.1:0-13001 GCA_000404065.3 Pinus taeda
TGATGAAAAATTTCAAAAGAATGCAGTCTCACAGTGTCCACTTAGTCCTGATTCTATGGACTATGAAAGCGGCAGTGATGAAGAGCAAGATGGTGAAGTTCAAAAGAATGGAGTGTCACAGTGTCCACTCAGTCCTAATTCTAAGGACTATGAGAGTAGTAGTGATGAAGAACGTGATAATGAATTTGAAAAGAATGGAGTCTCAAAGTGTCCACTTAGTCCTAATTCTAAGGATTATGAGAGCAACAATGATGAAGTCCATGATGATGAATTTCAAAAGTATGGAGTGTCACAGTGTCTAGTTAGTCCTAATTCTAAGGACTATGAGAGCATCTTTGATGAAGAGCGGGATGATCAATTTCAAAAGTATGGAATGCCATGGTGTCTAGTTAGTCCTAATTCTAAGGACTATGAAAGCAGCTTTGATGAAGAGCGGGATGATGAAATTCAAAATAATGGAGTGTCATGATGTCCACTTAGTCCTAATTCTAAGGACTATGAGAGCAACAATGATGAAGAGCGCGATGATGAATTTTAAAAGAATGGAGTGTCACAATGTCCTCTTAGTCCTGATTCTAAGGACTATGAGAGCAGCAGTGATGAAGGACATTATGATGCACTTAGTCCTAATTCTAATTACTACAAAGGTAGCAGTGGTGAAGGAAAAAATGATACACTTAGTCCTAATTCTATGGATCGTGAGAGCAGCACTGAAAATTAACATGAGGAAGAATATCCAATAAACATCGAGTCAAAATTTCCATTGAGTCCGAATTCTTTGGACTATGACAGTAGCACTGAAGAAAGGGAAGATGAAGAATATCCTCCAAGTCAGTATTTGAAAAGCCCAGTTGATCATAGTGTGGATAACATTCCTCTTAATGATGATAAAAATCCTTATAGAAATGATGATCTAATGATGGAGATGTTGCCAAGAAATAATGTATTGAGGAGTAGGACCAAACCTTTTCGTATCAATGCAAGATGTTCTAGCTATACAAGGGGTAGAGCAGAATATCTGACGAGAAGAAGTTCTATCAGTGCACTCATTTCAAGTGAATGTTTCCAAAAAGATTGCTTGAAACATATGGATTTGAAATTTGCATTTGAGAGGAGGAAGAGATATTTGTCAATGAATAAAAGCATGCAAAACTCATATTTAGTTGGCTGCATGCAATCTACATTGTCAGGTTATGATTATCATATTAGGAATTTATTATTGTGTAGAAAATCTTTCAAAATGTTTCATTCAATTGGGAATTTTCGTCTCTCGATAATTCAAGAAAATTTGGAAAAGGATCCCACATTTTATTCAGAAGTACGTTATAAAAGACAGTTTGGGCCATTATCAAATACTGCAATGTCATGGATGAAAGATTTCTTTTCAAAACATGGAGAGTGTATGCCAAATAGAGAGATAATACATATTCCAGATAATTTTTCAAGACGAGAAATCTACAACTTATACAAAGAATATGTAGAAGGTGCCGAGGGACATGGCCATTTTATTACATATCAATATTTTGTGAAGGTATGGCAGAAAGAATTCAACAATGTTTGTATTCCTAAGAAGACAAGGATGGGGATTTGCAGTACATGTGCTTCTCTTAAATAAAAAAGGGACAAATGTGAAGGGTCAGAAAGAGGTAGGCATTCATAACTTTAACTTTTAAGATTGTATATTCATCAAGTATGAAAACATATTTCATAATGGCTTTCTTTTATGTTGTGTAGATTCAATTGTCAAAGAACTTCAAGAGCATCACAAACAACAAACAAATGAATGGAAAAAGTTGTACAAGCATCGAAAGAAGTGTTATGATAATCTGAATAAATATTTCGGTTTGATAATTGATGGTATGGACCAGAAGAAAACACTTTTACCACATTTTGTCCGCACACCCAAAAATTTGCAGGAGGAAAATTTTATTCAGTATCACTCGGTCGGATGTATGGTCTTCAATAGGAAAGTGTTGCCGAAGGTGTACTTCACAGCTCCAAATATTCATAATGATGCAAATCTGACCATAACCATAATTCATGATGTGCTTTCTCATTGGTCTGGTATTTTTCCTAAAGTTTTTTATCTACGATTGGACAACACTTTCCGTGAAAACAAAAATCAGGTTGTTTTTGAATATTTAAACATGCTTGTTGAATTGAGAATTTTTTAGAAGGTAAAGGTTGGTTTCCTTCTTGTTGGGCACACTCATGACCATATTGATCAGATGTTCAGTCGTTTTTTAGTCACATTGAGGAGGAAGGAAGTTGGGAGCCTGCCATCATTAATTGAATGTATAAGAAATCATACATGTCAAGAGCCTACTTTTGATGTGTTGGAAGAACTATTGACATGTGAAAGGTTTATTATGGATCATATGGTGAGGTGAAATGCATTTAACAACTTAATGACACTAGCTTCCAACATCAATTTCGTATCAAAAAAATTGATGGGAAAACACTAATATGGGGCAAGAAGTACTCAACTACTATAGAATCGGCACCATTATGGTTTGCAATTTTTTAAGTTCATTCCAGATCATCCAATATTTGCATCGAAAATATTGTTATTACAATCAGTTGGTGAAGTTCATAATGCACGCAAACAAAACAGAGATATAAATTATTCTGATTGCCTAGAAGAAATAAAAAAATGTATTAGATATACATATGAGTACTTTGACATTGTTGATTCAGTTTGGTGGGAGTCATTTTTCAATAATCAAAGTGATATCATTTCAACAAGAACAAATGAAGATATACCTTTGAAAAATCCATTTATTTGGCCACAAAATGTGTCGAACACACATGAGGAAATAAACATTGTTGAACAACAACAATCTCAAGGTATCATTAATTCTTCACAGGCAAAGGAAAGAGAGATGTATATTGGTTCCAGAAGATCTCGTGCACAACATGAAGCCATGGAAGACCTTTACAGGGGTTCAGTACAGGATATTAAGGAGGGTTGCATGATCGCAGTGCTAGCAAATGGAGATCTCAATAGCTATCCATTTTGGGTTGCTAAAGTTATAAATGTCTTTACAAAAAATGAGGATGTTACAAGTGTTGAAGTACATTGGTATGCCACAAATACACACCCATTCAATGGTGTGTATAAGCCAGAGATGGTAGTTGACAAAAAAATGGCGGAAAGAGAAAAAGAAAGGGTACGAATATAAATCGTCGCCGCACAGACATATTGAAATTGGAGGATGTTGACATACTTGTTTATGACTTCAATTTAACAAAGAGGGGAACTCTTCACTTCAAGACGATAGAGATTCTGAAAAGGTTGTTACCAGAAGGAACAATATTGAGATGGGAGTCTGCTGAAACCAGTCATAGATCTAGAAGAATTTTGAAACATGAAATGATGGGCATGCATGTGGACTCAGATGGGGCACTAGTTGATGAAAGAGAAGAATATGGAAGATCTTCATCAGCATCCAGTGACTCATCTGAAGATGTGAATTCTGATGGCATGCAAGAAAATATGAGTGATTTTGAATAATTGTTTAAGACAATTTATCTAACTGATGTATGCATCGTTGCTTGAAATAAAATTTTTGATTTCCATATGGTGTTAAATGAGAAGCTATGAGACACTTTTATGTTGTTAGATCATTTTACTAGCATTTTTAAAAAATTTTGAAGATTGACCCTAAAAAAAAAATCATCATTCCAGTATAGTTACTTTTTCGTTTTCAAGCTATATTTTGCACGAAAATTTTGTTTTCACTTCCATTTTTAAAACATGTTCAAAATCAACCCAAAGAAAAAAAACCACCATTCCAGTATACACACTTTTCGTTTTTAGCACTGTTTTTGATGTTTTTTTGGCCTTTTTTGGCCAGAGTTCCTATTTTGAGTTTATAGTTCCTGTTTCAAAGTTTACATTGTTAACTAAATTTCATTTCTTCTTGCACAATGGGTAGGCGACCTACCTGAGTCATCTGAGACACCTTCATTTCACCTGGCGATAACGTCACCTAAGTCTCCACCACATTTACTTCCACGACGGGCGGGCGACCTGCCCGAGTCGCTAGAGACACCTACGTTTCCTTCTACCCACTGGGTGGGTGACCTCACCCAAGTCACCACCCGCACCTTCACCCGAACGCTGGGTGCCTTCACCCGTGCCCTTGCTTTTCTCCCAAGTTTACGTGCTTATCTTTTTGTGCAGTTCCCTAAGGGCGGGCGCATTAGAATTGCGCCTCCTTGCTGCGGCTCTACTTTCTTATTTGCACTTCACTTGTCCACCGAAAGACTTGCTCAAATTGATCGATGCCAAAATTCTCCAACATCGCATATAATATATATGCCTCCACGCACGGTTGTGCCACCTGTTGGCTGACTTGCATTTTATCTCCAACCAACGCCTTTATTTGTTCCATCGTTCGATTGGCCCATCGACCAACAACCGAACTACAACTCTTCACTGTCAGCTTTGTTAAGAATGAATGCCCTCGCTCATCCTTTATAAATATGCAACTGCTTTAACACTTTGCACATGCATCCAAGTTTCTCGCTCAGTTCTATTTCCAACTCGTGCTCTCAACTGAGTTGCACTTCGCATCGGTAGTAATGAATTTGGATTGTAGGTCCTTATATCCTCCTCCACCTGAAGTCATTCTCCTCCTAAACAACATCCACCTTGGTAACCATCCTGTTATCAAGATTTTTATATCCGAACAGTCTTATCCATGATATCAACTCCTCCACATACTGCAAAGATCCCTACAACATGTGTAGAACGACCATCTCCATCATGTTTCATCCTCATCCTGTAGTTTTTCATCAGATGCTCCACAATGCCAACAAACATCTGTCAAACATTGCCTCAGATCAGCCTAATACGAACACACCTCTGCACATTGGTACCGCTCATGACTCGAACTAGTTGGGTAGCTAATCCAACCATACGCCCAAACCATAGGAATGCACATCCTTATGCCACCATCAGTCTTTCCTTGACTTCTGCTACATCTTAGAATCATCAAGAATTTGTCCAATCCCCATGTTGAGGTCCATGGAAACTCCATCCCATCTGCAACATGTTCAGTCATGGCCTTGCTGCACAAGAGTGTACAACCCCTCCATTGGCTCATACATCTCTATGTCACAATAGAATCTGCATAACATCCTTTGCTTTGGCATTCCCCATAGAATGTCCATGAATGACACCTCTACACATGCTCCTGCATAATGTCCCTACATCACTGTCATGCTCCATGTCTTCAACCTGATGTTCATGACTCTAGTTGTACATGATGTCCAACCCATGTAGACTCCATCCCAACATTCGGCCATTTGCATCCAAGTTTGCAATATATTATAAAGAAGCCTCCTCCCAAGGTCCCTTGCTAAGTTGGTGTAGCCCCTTCCAAACAAGGTCCCTACACCAACCCTTCTCCAAGGTTTTCTATATAGAAAGGAGGGCCAGGAAGTTTCCTCCCTGAATTTTATCTACCCATGTATCAGATTGATATTGTGTCCTCAAGTATCTGTGCACAGCCTCAATCTCTTCACATGTACACCCAAGCTCTCCAAACTTGGCTTTCATCAACTAAAACTCATATATGCCCATAGCATACCTACAAAAATCCACTATACCAGCAGGATCTCTACCTTCATAATCTTTTCCAACCACTGCTTCTGAAGTAATACTCAGACTCTCTTCTTTCGCAACTCCATTGTGAAGATCATCAGTAGAAGATGTCTCTGTCAAGTGCTCCAAGGTTTGTGAGATTGATCTCCCACTTACTTCATCCTTCCTTGCTCTTGCAATGAAGTCAATCAACTTCCCTTCCTTCATTGTTTGAGTCATACTCCCAAGTCCTCTTTTCTCCACATCCTCATGCTTCACATTTAGATCTTTGGGATACAAAGTCATAGAATTCATCCTCAGTCTATACCCCAAGCAACTTATTCTATTCATCGGAACCATCATGGTTCTTCCTTCAGATGTGATCAAGAGAATGTCCTGGGCCACCACTGGTATGGCTTGTGCAAGACTCATAAAATATTTCCCTATCACCATAGAATGATCATCCATGTCCACGATCCTCAAGTTCAACTTTCGAAACCATGATCCCACTCTCACCTGAGTGTTTTCCATCACACCAGTAATAAATTTCATGGTAGAGTTTACTGCTTTGAAAGCACTCCATTCCCTCTTTGTCTTTGCTTTCTTCTGAAAAGACATTACTGCTTTCCTTATCAAGAAGCTATGAGTAGCCCCTATATCCACCAAACCTGTAAATCTCTTGCCCTTCACAGTCACCTGCACAAAACTCAGCTTCAAGGCATCACCTCCTTCTATCGACTCTATCTCGTGTCTTACCTCAGCAACCTACTTCAAGAATTTGGTCTCAGAAGTGTCAATTGGCTTGTGCTTTAACTTGAAATTCCTCCTGAGGTACTTCACTTCCTTTCTTGTCTCTTCTAAGCAACTTGATCCTGGTCTAGGTCGACTTCCTTCAAGCTTGTCCTCCATTGCATTCTACTCAAGTGCACGAACCAAGTTCCCATTGAATACCTTCATAGAACTAAGCTTCTGAACATCCTCTGGATTGTCTTGGTAGTGAGTTCCCTGCCTGTCAATGTAGTCAAGTTGTTCCTGCTCAATTACAACAACCTTCTTACCAAGAAGCTTCTTCTTTATCTCCTCCTCAATTTGCTTGAATTTGGCTTCCACCATGGCACTTTTCTTCCTTAGCTGGGCTCTTTCATCCAAGAGCTCTTGAAGTCCAAGACAAATTTTTCATATCTCCTTATCAAGTTCCTTGAGTTCACTACCTATCGTACTTCCACATTGGGTTTTGAATTCTTCAAGTTTCCTCCTTAGTTTCGAACAACCTTCCTAAATCTTCATGTTCTCAGCCTTCATCGAAACCCAGTTGGAACTCCATTGGCCCATCTGTTCCAACACTTTGTATTGGAAGACTTCAATTGCATTATGGCTAGATTCACCTATCATAGGTTCATCCACCATATTTCCCTTTTAGCTTTCTCCAAGTTCCCTGCAAAACATGAACCACCTCTTGTTCCACTTGTATGTGAAACCAACTTCCTTCACCTGCAAGTACTTTTTTCCACTGTCACCAACTGAAGATTCTTCAATCCTGAATCAACTTCAATCTTCAACACCAACACCTATTCATAAGCTCTGATACCATCTGTCATGCCCCAGGCCTACAGTAGTCTTTCAACTGTACTTGGCGAGGTACGGAACCAACAAACACTTTCTTTTTACCAATACTTATGTTCATGGACTATGCTTAACCATATGTCGTACTTAGTTTGTGTTTCTCAACCAAGTATTATTATGTTTCCTTTATACCAATGAACTCCCATACACATTCATTATCATCAACAATTATACGTGAAGAATGCAATTTCACAGTATAAAGGGAGGGGTAACTCCCTGAACAATGAGTCTGCCCGAATACAATATATTATACAACTTTACAATGTTTACAAAGCCTTACAAGTATACTGGGGAAACACCAAGTTTCATACTTAGCCAATTTTACAACATACCACACCTTCGTGTGTCAATGGAGTTCAATGCCCGAGTTGGGTGGGCACACCCTCACACAAGTTGCCAACTACTCCTCAACCAAACTTCATTTCTTCTTGCACGACGGGTGGGCGACCTACCTGAGTCACCTGAGACACCTTTGTTTCACCCAACGGTGACCTCACCCAAGTCTCCACAGCATATACTTGCACGATGGATGGACAATCTACCCGAGTCACTCGATACACCCGCGTTTGCTTCTAAATGTCGGGCGAGCGACCTCACCGAAGTCACCACCCGCGCCTTCACCCGAACGCTGGGCGCTTTCACCTGCACCCTTGCCTTTCTCCCAAGTTTGTGTGCTTATCTTCGTGTGGAGCTTCCCAAGGGTCGGCGCATTAGAACTGTGCCTCCCTCCTGTGACTTTACTTTATTCTTCACACTTCACTTATCTAGCAAAAGACTTGCTCGAATTGATCGATGCCAAAATGCTCCAACATCGCATATGATATATATGCCTCCACACACGGTTGTGCCACCTCTTGGCTGACCTACATTTTATCTCCAATCAACGCCTTCGTTTGCTCCATCATTTGGTCAGCCCATCGACCAATGCCCAAACCTACAACTCTTCATCGTCATATTTTTCAAGAATGAACGCCCTTGCTCATCCTTTATAAATATGCAACCACTCTAACTCTTCGCACATGCATCCAAGTGTCTTGCTTAGTTCTATTTCCAACTCTTACACTCAACTGAGTCGCAATTCACATCGGAAGTAATGACTTCAGACCGTAGGTCCTCACAGCCTTAGTGGTTCACATTTATGGGAAGCGTTACTGTCACATTACGAAATGGGGTCCAATGCGGTGATACTTCTGAATAAATAAGATAACTAGGCTCCACACCCAAGAATATCCCTATTGGAGATTGGTTATAGAAACTCCATTGTTTCTTCATTTGTTGGACAATTACTTCACTTTGGACCTGAATGTTTCTCATCTTCATAATCATACTTGAAGACCAATTCAAACTGAGCAGAATTGCAGTTTTCCCTAGATATAAGTTTTTTTAACATATTTGGAGGATTTTGGCTAGTGCGTATCCTTTCCAGCTTCAACTGTCCATCTTCCAACATTGACCATATGAAATGGTACTTGAGTTGTATATGTTTAGTCTTGGAATGAAATGCAAATTTCTTTGCAAGATGTATGGCACTCTGGATGTCACTATATAAAATGTCCCACCACTACTTCTTTCCCAATTCATCGAGAAACCTTTGTAAGTAAATCATTTCTTTACTAGCCTCAGTGGCAACAACATACTCCGCTTTCATCATTGAGAGTGTAACAACACTTTGAAGTTTTGAAACCCAACTGATAGTTTTTCCACCTATAGTAAACACATACCTTGTTTTTCTCCTCTGTTTATCTCTGTCACTGCCATATCTGCATCAACATATCCCTGTAGAGAAATGGTTGAGCCACCAAAGAATAATGCTTGATTTGTGGGACCTCTCAAAAACATGAGATCCACTTCATTGCCAACCAATGTTATTTTCCTGGATTGATCATGTACCTCCTTACAACTCCCACTGCATGTGCAATATCAAGCCTTGTGTAGACCATTGCATACATTAAAATTCCAACTACTGACGCATATGGAACTTTAGACATATAATCCATTTCTTCCTACTTCTTTGGACACACCTTAATTAGCTTGAAATGACTAGCCAAAGGTATACAAACTGGTTTTGCATTTTGCATATTAAATATTTGTAACACCTTTTCTATGTACTCACTCTGAGACAACATTAATTTTTTATTCGTCGTGTCTTTAATTATTCTCATACCAAAGATTTTATTTGCAGCACCTGAATCCTTCATTGCAAATGAGTTCACCAATTTTCTTTTGAGCACATTTATTTCCTACATGTTAGAACCTGCAACAAGCCTCTCATCTACATACAATAACAATATAATATAGCTGCCATCAATTTTCCTTTTGAGATAAACACAATGATTAGAGTGACATCTATTATAACATTGTTTAGAGTGACATATACTATAAATTCAACTAAAGTTCCATCTCGGGTTTGGATTTTGCATAATTAATGAAAGGGTACTTCTCCTTTTTGAAAATAATACTGAAAGGGGGGGTGAATCAATATTATCTAGTTATTTTAACAAATCTTCCTTATTTACACTTTGAATTATTTTTTCATATCAGTACCATAAAATAATGAGCAAGAAAAACAGACAGTCACATCAAACAACACTAGATATAAGGTGGAAACCCAATGTGGGTGAAAACCACCTGCTGCAATATGTCTCTATCTTCTTTCGAATTAGAAACTCCTTTTACAATGGTCTTGTATTGGTGCAGTCCTTTGCCAGTACACAGGCTGCAACCTGCAGAGAGCTACAACTCTCTCTCGTTTTCTAGTCTCTCTTGGAAGGGAGCTACAACCCCCTACTTCTTTTCTTTCAAGGACCACTTTTCATAAATTTTCAAACTGGATCCATAAACATCAAATGATCATCAAGTAACCAGTAAGTCACCCAGATAACCAGATCCACAATAACAGTAAACTAAACCTAGAACACCTTATCAACAAAAAAATCAGTCAACAAAAGATCTTAAGACAGATATGCAATTTCCTTTTCTCTGGCCTGCGTCGCTACGCACTTCACCTTCTGTGGCACCGTGCACCTCCGCAGCTGCGCCTTCTATGGCGCCGCGCACCTCCACAGCTGCGCTTTCTGTGGCGCCGCACACCTCTGCAGCTGCGCCTTATGTGGCGCCTTCGCACTGCGCCTTCGGTGGCGCCTCTGTGGCATCTCCGCACTGCGCCTTCTATGGCGCCTCTGTGGCGTCTCCACACTACGCCTTCTGTGGCGCCTCTGTGGCGTCTCCGCACTGCGCCTTTTGTGGCACCTTCGCACTGCGCCTTCTGTGGCACCTCTGCACTGTGCCTTCTGTGGCACCTCTGTGGCGTCTCGGCACTACGCCTTCTGTGGCGCCTCTGTGGCGTCTCCGCACTGCGCCTTCTGTGGCGCCTCTGTGGCGTCTCCGCACTATGCCTTATGTGGCGCCTTCGGACTGCGCCTTCTGTGGCGCCTCCGCACTGCACCTTCTGTGGCACCTCTGTGGCGTCTCTGCACTACACCTTTTGTGGCGCCTCCGCACTGCACCTTATGTGGCGCCTCTGTGGCGCCTCTGCACTGCGCCTTCTGTGGCGCCTCCGCACTTTCGTAGCTCCAGCACTCGAGAGATCACCCTTCACAGATTCGCTTTCCACTTCACTTTCATATAGATCGAGCTTTTGAAACAATAACCCAATATTTCAGATCTTAAGATATTCCACCCAAAAGCATACCCAAGCCAAATGATCTCCTTTTCTTTATATAGGCAAGCTCTTCCTCAAATCATGGACCAATACCACGGGCCAAAACCATAAAAACATAATACCGTCAGCTAAATACCAAGGGTTAAACATAAGAAACCCCACGTGTGCGCGCTTTACTGCCTTGAAGTGTGTGCACTAGGGGTACGCACCTCATGAATGGGTAAAACACCAAGGGTTAAACATTAGGAACCCCACATGTGCACGCTTTACTGCCTTGAAGTGTGTGCACTGGGGGTACGCACCTCATGAATGGGCAACCTGCGTGTCTGGACGCGGTCCTTGCACGGCGTACCTGCGGGAACGCATCTTCTGAACTTTTCTCCTGCGTACTTCTTAATTCTCATCATATTGAGAGCCATGCCATGGGTGTTTCCATCAAGTACAACATCTGTAACATATAACCATACCAGAAACATAATGCCAACAATATCCCCCTTTGGACTTGATGGCAAGCTCAAAAACTTCAGCGACATTCTCCCCCTTTGACATCAAGGGCAAAGGGTTATGCTCCCCCTAAGAACATGCTCCCCCTGAATATGAACCAGATCTGCAAAGAAGAATCATAAACCACCAGACACCATGAATGACCAAGAAAGAGATAGAGACATATTGCAGCTATATTCAAACCAGCGCCCATGATCTCCTTTTGTACATCCTCCATAATGCCAACAATGCATTATATTCTCCCCCTGAACCTGTGCCGCAACCCAGCACATGTACGCATATACCCCAGATGAATCATGCGTACAACCAACAATCAGAAGAGTCTCAACAATAAGATGATGCATCAATAACCCCCAACTTTTGCCTGAGGTATTCAAAAGTCTCCCTGGGAAATGGTTTGGTGAGAATATCAGCAACTTGTTCCTTAGAAGGAACATACTCCAACTTGACCTTTTGTTCAAGCACTTGTTCTCGGAGAAAATGATACTTGATTGGTATGTGCTTCGTTTTTGAATGCATGACGGGATTCTTTGAGATGCTGATTGCACTTGTGTTATCGCATAAGATAGAGATAGGTGGTGTACAAGTGATTTGAAAATCCTGCAAGGTCTGCATCATCCAAAGGAGTTGAGTGCAGCAAGATGCAGCAGCAACATATTCCACTTCCGCTGTAGACAAGGAAATTGAACTCTGTTTCTTGCTGAACCAAGATACTAATCTGGAACCCATAAAGAACACACCACCACTTGTGCTCTTCCTGTCATCCACGCTTCCGGCCCAATCTGCATCTGTATAAGCATGAAGTGTGAGATCTGTATCTCTAGGATACCATAAGCCATAATTTTGTGTCCCTTGAAGATATTTGAAAATTCTCTTTACTGCCTGAAGGTGAGTCTCCTTTGGATTTGCCTGAAATCTACAAACTATTCCTACTGCATGCATGATGTCCGGTCGGGTACCTGTCAAATAAAGTAGACTTCCGATCATAGATCTGTAGGTTGTTTGATGTACTGCTGCAGATTCATCATTTGCACTGAGGCTACATCCTGTGACCATGGGTGTACATACTGGTTTTGCATCTTCCATGCCATATTTCTTCAATATCTGTTTGAGATACTTGGTTTGAGATAAAAGATTCCTCCTTCCTTTTGTTGGATTTGCAAACCAAGGAAATATGTCAGTTCTCCTAGCAAGGACATTTCAAATTCTTTTTACATGACCAAGGCAAAGCTTTGACTCATAGCTTCTTCATTGCTGCAAAAAATAATGCCATCTACATACACAACAAGTATTAGCAATTTATCATTTTCAACTTTTATATAAAGATTGCTATCTGCTGAACCTTTTGAAAAACCTTGTTGATGAAGATATTTGTCCAAACGATAGTACCAAGCCCTTGGAGCTTGTTTGAGGCCATAGAGAGCCTTTTTCAATCTGCACACAAGATTTGGATCATTTCCAAGAATGAACCCATCTGGCTGTTCAATGTAAACTTCTTCTTCCAAGTCTCCATTCAGAAAGGCTGATTTTACGTCCATTGGAAATACTTTGAAATTTTGAAAACTTGAGAGAGCAAGAAACATTCGAATGGCTTCAAGTCTTGCAACAGGAGCAAATTTTTCT
>APFE031591555.1:13011-46642 GCA_000404065.3 Pinus taeda
GAGGCAGAGTTTTTGTAGAGGTCCACTTGGGGCAAGATAGGCAATTGTTTTGATGCCTTAAAGCAAGTGAGATGGATATATCAGACCGGTGAGAGGCTAAGGAGAGCAAGGGGTCTTAAGGATTCTCCTTAAACTGAAGAAAACATAGAATATTAAACAAATTTAAAGGCAGAGCATGGCAGTTTCATGGATTCTACCTTAACACTTCATTTGCTTAATAAGAGAAGATTTAATAAAGATAATTATGCACATACATAACTTACAAGAACTAAAAGAAACACACCATCAAGACATAAAGCCACATGGATCCCAAGTAGTGCTGCAAAACCCTGGTCTTCCTTTGCCAAATTGCTGATAAAATATGTACAATATAGTCTCAAACTATCCCAAGAGTCCAACCATGAAAATGACTAAGAAATTACATAATATAGGCAAGCTAACATATTTCCTTGCATCTAGGAGTCGAAATCACTATCCTAGGACCTGTTTCAACCAATTCCAAACTGAGCACTAAAATCTAGGCAGTCAAAACAACTTGCCTCTATAAGCTAGGAAACCAATTCATTCATTTAATTTTTGCCTATCTCATGAATGAATCTTCTAGAAGAGATAAATAAGTGTCAAAGTATCATAAAATTACATCATTTACAATAAGGAGCATCAAAATCCACTCCAAAAAGTCAAACCTAGTCAAAACTGCGTTTTGTTGAGCTATAGGTGAAAAATTGAGAAAATGTGCTGATGCGTCGCGCCCCAATCCTAAATGCGTTGCGCGCCTTTGAGCCAAATTTGGAGGCACTTCCCGGAGTCCAAATGAGGCAAAAGTGGGCTTGTTGGAAAGGTCTGGATGTCTACTTTCCAACCCAGGTGGAATTTCTGAATTTGGTGGTCATTTGCCCCTCCAAAATTGCAATCTCCCAAGACTACTTCCTATGTGTCAAAAAGGTGGCAGAAAGTCATTTTTTGCTTGTTTTTTGACCTTTTGGAGGCTCAAAACTTGGTGAAATTTCTTGGTAATTGCTAAGCAAGTGTATTTTTGCATGACAAATCCAAAAATGTTGAGTTTTCCTGAAATGGACCTCCCCAACGAAAGGGTCGCGCACGGCGCGCGACATGTTGGGGAAGAAAACCTGTTTTTTGCCCAAAAAATTCACAAATGACCAAAAATGCTCAAAAAATTTTGAAATTTGTGCAAAAGGTAAGTCATTTAGCACCATGCTCCTTCAAGGAAGCCTTAGCCAAGATGTGGAGGGGATCAGGTCTTTTTCTTCGTTTTAGTGCCTTGGCCAACCTCCTTGGATCTAGCGATTGTAATTTTGACATTTCTCTAAAACCATGACACTTGTGCAAAAAGTGAAGGAAGTTTATCTTCTTTGGCATGTTGTGGACAAAAACCTCTCTCAGTTTTCCCAAATTCATCTTTTATTGCTCTGAAAGACCATTTGAGTGAAACTTATCCCGATGTGTGAAACAAGGAATTTTGTCGAAATGAAGCGAAATGAAGGGGATAAGGGGCTTCTAAATTCTTGGGGAAATTTTTGGAAGTAGGGAGGGATGTTAGGAAGCAGGAGTAAGTGGAATCTCAGAGATTGAGTGAGGGGAAGGGGTCAAAAAGGGAAAAACACAGGCCCAACCTAGAAAATTGCCAGTTGTAGCTAGAAACTAGGGTTTGTGCGAAAATGAGGAATTTGGGGAATCTCAGTGATGGGAAGCATTGGGTAAGGTAATTTAAGAATAGGGTAAGGTGTATGAACATCAGGAAACAAGTTTTGCCGATGATTTGACCGTCCAAGAGAAATTGCCTTCAAAACCCTAGGAGAGGGAAATGACCTTACCTAGGCGCAACTGAAGCATGAACAAGGTGTAAAATAACTCATTAGACACTGAGATGATAATGAAAACCCTATGAATGACAATAGACAGCTGAATAGTGACATAGATTGGCATTTGGGCAACTTTGAAAAGAGTGAGAGCAAACCCTAGACCTAATGCCTAGTGACCAAATTTTTGCTTGAAGACTCACTGAAATGACAAAATTTGACCTTGACACTTCAAAATCACTTTGTAAGAGCATATTTGATCACTGGAGGAAGGTTGGACAGACTGACACTAACAAAGAGCAATATATCTATAAGCTTCCTTTAAATTGAAGTGCCCAGCTGGGTTTTTTCCCCATCTTATCTTGTTCTCTGAGGTGCCATAAAGTATTTGTCTTTTTTTGAGCTCACTCGAGAGCTCCTGCCAAACCTGAGTGTTGATTGGGGGTTCCCACTCATTTTCATCAAGTCATTCTCTCCACCTTTCACTTCCAATGTTGGGTTTCCAATAATGACTAACCTTGCTTTTGCCCATGTTTTGCATTTTGTTCTTGATCTATTTAAATTGTTCCTTATCAAGGTATGGCCTTTGTTGTGAGGCATATTCTCAAAAAAGGGCCTTGTCCTTGTTTCCCACCTCCCAAAAATTTTGTTTTTGGATGATTGCTCTATTTTCCCACACCTGCTTCCAAATAATTGATCCCTTTATTCTCCCATTGAGCCTAATGATTTGTTCTTGTGAGTGCGTGGGGAAATATTTAGCCTTCCATAAGGTACCTCAGGGGGAGTTTGGATTAACTATCCAATGCCACAAAGTTTTAGCTCCCAAGGCTTTTCCTAAGATCTCAGGGTCCCTGAGTCTAAGGCCTCCATCTTTTTTGGGTCTAAACATTTTTCCCAAGCAACCAAAGCCCACTTATGTTTCTTTTCTGAGCCTCTCCACAAAAAGTCCTTTGCGGATTTCTGATTGTGTTGGAGATCGCTTTGAGGGCAACCAATGCCAAATACAAATAGTGAGGAATTTCCTGTAATATCGATTTCACTAGTACGAGATGACCTTCCATATTTAGTGATCTGAAGGTCCAATTGGCTAGCCTTTTTTGCATCTTGATTATCAAATCTTCCCAAGTAGAGCGAGCCAAGGGTTTGTCAGTGAGGGGAACACCGAGGTATCTAGAGGGGAGATTGCTTCTTTGAAATTCTAGGATTCTAGGAATGTTTCCTTGAATGGCCGGAGGGGTATTAAAGAAGAACAATTTGGATTTTTCTTGATTAATGGAGGTGCCAGAGAATGCAGAGAAGTCGGAGAGAATGGCCTTGAAGGATAAGCCTTCTTGTATGGAGACCCATGAGTAGAGTGTCATCCACAAATTGTTGTTGCATGGAGGGAGGAGCGGAGGTGTAAATCTTAAGGCCGGAATGGGCCTTGGAAGAAAAGGCAACGGTGATGGATCAACTGAGCCCTTCTTCCATTATGACAAAAAGAAAAGGAGAGATTGGATCCCCCTGTCAGATGCCTCTGGAGGGATTGAAGGGATGAGAGGGGGAGCCATTCAGGAGAATCGAGAAAAAATCCCCTGAGACCATCGCCATTATCCATCTTATACAATCTTTGTGAAACCCAAAAGCTACCAGGGCCTCTCTCATATAGGCCCCACTGATTTTGTTGAAAGCCTTGGACATGTCCAATTGAATCATCATATCGGGTTTTCTTTGGACTTTGAGAGAGTGGATTAATTCATGGGAAAGGATTATGTTATCCATAATTTTCATTCCTTCCATGTAGTCGGTTTGGTGTTGGGAAATCAAGAAAGGCTAGAAAATTTTTAATCTGTTAGCCAAAACTTTAGAGATAATCTTATATATGACATTGTAGAGTGCTATCCTGGCGAAATTTATCCAGGGAATCTGTGCTATATCCTTTAGGAATTAAAGTGATAAAGGTGGAATTGAGGGCTTTTAGGACAGATTTTTGGATTCTAGATTCCTCCATTAGGGCATGAACCTCATTTTTTAACATAGCCCAGCAAGCTTTATAGAATTCAATGGTGAACCCATCTGGGCCTGGCGCTTTCCCAGTGAGCATAGTCATGACTACCTCTTCCACCTGTTGCAGTGAAACCTTTCTCAGAAGCATTTTGTTGTGTTCCTTAGCGAGGATCGAAGGAATGTGGTTGGTGATTTTTTTATTGTCCTCTACCCGATCATTCCTTGGCTCTATGGGGAGAGTTCTGAAGTACTGATTTAATTTCTCTTCCATTTCCTGGTGAGAATGGATAAGGTTTCATTCTCTGCTCTTTAGTGTCAATATTTTGTTATTCCTTTTGTGTTGTATCATCATTCGATGGAAGAAAGAAGTGTTTCTCTCCCCACACTTTAGCCAATTTATTCTGGATTTTTTATGCCAGAGTTTCTCTTCTTGTAATGCCATTTCCTCCCAACTTTGTTGTAGCTTGACCTCTTCTAGTTTTCTTTGATCTGTGATACCCTCATTGATGTTTTGTTGTTGGAGGAGTTCCATTTTATGCTCCAAGTTCCTTTTGTCGATGATTATTTTTCCAAAGTTTTCCCTATTCCATTTTTTTATTTCCTCTTTGATGGTTTTCAATTTCTACTTAAATATGTACATCTTATTTCCGGTGGTTGGCCTCGAGTTGTTCCACCATTCTCTCATCTTTTCCAAGAAGTCCAAGTGCTCCAACCAAAAGGATTTGAATCTAAAAGGTTTGTTGTTTGGGCCAAGTGAAATATGAAGCTTCAGGGAAATCAACCAATGATCAGAACCATATTGAGGGAGAATTATAGCCTCTTTTTCCCAAGAGGTGAGATAGACTTCTTCTAAGAGGAGGAATCAATCTAGCCTAGAAGCTATTTGTCTTTCTCCCCCTCTTCTATTATTCCAAGTATAGGTGCCATTACTAGGAGGGATATCTATGAGACTGAAGCTTTCTATGGTGGATAGAAAGGCTTCTGAATCCCTATCAAGTTTTCTTATTCATCACTTCTTTTCCCTGAGATTGGTTATCATGTTGAAGTCCCCTGGAAGGATTTTAGAAGGAAAATGAATGGATTCCAACAAATTGGAAATACTTTGAAGCATCTTGATATGATCGACGGCTTTATGGGGGGCATAGATATTTGTGACACAGATGCTCGCATTGGAACCTATGATTCTCAAGATGGTGGTGATGGAGTGATGAGTTGCAACAAATAAGATAAGATTGTACATCGAGGTTTTCCACATGGTCAATATTCCTCCTGTCGATCCGATGGTAGAATTGGCTATGTAACTGTAGTTTTTGAAGCATTTATTTTTCCACGAGAGGAAGGTGAGCTAACTCCATTTTAGTTTCTTGAATGAGGAGGATATTAGGTTTATCAACAAGGATTCTATTTTTCATGATTCTTTTCTTACCTGGACCATTAAGTCCTCTAATATTCCATGTGATGAAATTCATCTGTAAAGATTGGGGGTTAGGGCTAGGAGTTTTTACTTTCCTTTGTTGATGAGTCTTGCTCCCAGTTCTTGAAGGAGTTGGCTGGTGGTTTTTCTTCCCCTTTTATTGCTTGGGCCTTTTGGACTATACTTTCTCGTTGTTATGTTTTCCAGGATACCTTTGGTTTCATTGCTTTCAGGTGGTGGATGATCTGAGCTGTGATTTAGTTCCTATTGTAGGAGATAGGCTCCTTCTATTTTCTAGAGTTGATCTTCTGGACTGCCGCTAATCCATCTGTCTTCCATTCCTCTGTTATTGATATGAAGTCTACTCCTTCTAGTGCTTCTTCTATGGCACTTTCCTCTTGGGTTTCTTCCATCAATATCTGTTCCATTTCTATGTCTTCCTATGAGTTCTCATCTTCCTTATTGCTGTGACCCGAGCCTTTTCCTCTTGTTCCTGGTTTGTTGCAGTTTCCCTGTCTTCTCTTGCCTTGTCCTCTGTTAGGTTGCTCGGTAATGTCTGTCCTTGCAGATTATTCAGAACCTCAAATTGATTCTGGTTAGCTACGTGTTGATGTTCCTTCTTTATATTGTTTTTCTTGTTGTATTTATTGCTCGTGCTTGCTCTAGTAAAGCCCTCGCTATCCTTTTTCTTATTGGCTTGCTCAGTATTTTGAGGCATTTTGTTTTGCGGACAATCCCTAAAGAGGTGTCCATGCTCATGGTACTTCCTACACCAGAAGCGGGTGTGTTCATAATCTATGCTTTGGAGCTAGACTTCATCCCTAAAAATTAGTTTTATGGCTTTTGGGAGGGCTCCAGAGACATCAATATACACATATTCTGGAATAGGAGACATAGTGACCGCTTCTTGTGCCTTCCAACATTTTTATGCATCTTCCAGTTAGTCTCCAATGCCTTTGAGGACTGAAGGAGCCCAATAGTCCATTGGCAAGGAGTAAAGGGGCAGCTAGATGAGGACTCTTGTAAAATCCTCTTTTTCAGGAGTGAATTTTTTGTTTCTAGAATCTCATGTACAGTCCTATTGAGTTAAAGAAGTACGGACCTCCTTCAAATATCTTATCTCTATCTTCTAAAAGGTCAAAAATCATTGTAAAAAACCCCTTTGAACCTAGTTGAAGTCTAATTTCCCCCTTTGGTTTCCATTTGGCTTGGATCCACCAGTTCAGGGCTTTTTCTGTGGGCCAAATGCCCATAAATTTGCAGATTACTGCATGTTCTTGCATATAATCTTTGTAAACAACTACCTCTGGGTCTTCGATTTCGAACTCTGAAATATTTTTGGCTTTTGGGTTGCAGTTACTTCTTGGTTTCATTCTTTCTTGTTGCCCCTGAGTCTCTTTGATGAGAGCTTCCCTTTTTGTAGGAATGGAAAAGGTGGTGCCTTTGGCCGAATGAATCTCAGCATTTTTTTCCTTTCTCCGGCCTCTTAGCCCTAGTTGCAGGGTCTGGTCTGGAAGAGTGGAAGGTTGTGCTAGAAGCCAACTTAGTGAAGAAGGAACCTTGATCCGGTGGGCAATTGGTTACCATGTCTTTAAAAGAAAGAGCCCAGGGCTATCGTCTTGCTTCCCCATGAGAGGGGAGAGGGCAGCCAATCCACCAGTCACCTTGGCTAACTGAGGGCAACCATCGAAAGGGGGGGGAGGAGGCTAACTGATATTTTCAAGGTCGCGAGCTATCAGACCGTATCCGCATCAAAATAAATTTTGATGTTAACTGATTTATATTTTTTTTTTCAATTTGTTTTTTTCAAATTTTTGTTTTAATGTTTTTAAATTTTTTTGAATTTTTTTTTTTTTATTAGTTTTTTAATTATCTTAAACAATTTTATTTTTTTTTGTTTTTTTTTTTGTTAAAGTTGTGTTTTATTTTTCCCGATGGGGGTGAGTCCTAAGAACAATCAAAGGACAACGAGTATTACCCTCCCCACGTGCGACGATTATAATGTGAGTGGGGGATAGCAGGTGGGTGTTTGAAAGAAGCACGGGGAACCTTCTTGATGCGATGCTTGATATATATATATAAGGTTCATGGGAACGACAACAAATTTGGTGAGCCAGGAGATGAGTATAGGAATCGCAAGGGTAATTGCATTTGTTGTGGAGAGTCTCCTCGGAACCATTACCTAGTTCTCTGGTGGAGGGGAGACTCATCCCATTGAAACAACGGACATTGAAGCCCACAAAGCACCAAGAATTTGCAACATGCCCATCATTTAGGACCCTAGAGCGAATTTTGTGGAAATGGGAAGAGTTGGAAGGTTCTCAGTCTATCATCCCCCCTTCAAGGGTTGGATGGTGGTGGAAAAGAAGAGCTTGAGTTGTTTGTCGAGGCATGAGACCTTCTCAGCTTGTCTTGTAGGTATCTAATACCTCTCTTTTATATGTTATTTGAGTAATTAAGGTATGCATACATTGTAACAAATCCTTTGTCAGAAGCTTGAAGAGGACCCCATCTTCCTCACTATGATGTTAGAGGGAAGGGGCGTTGATGCATTTGATATTTGGTTTGTTTAGCACTGTGAGAATTGGGAGTAGTCTTGCCTGGGGTGGCAGCCCATGTCTCCAATGTTTTACATCTCTAGAGTCATTCAGACTCAATGCATCAGGGGTGGAATTAGACTTTGGAGCTAGGGTAACCTCTCTTCATAGTTATCTAGGAGGTTGTTCATGCAACAACGGGGTGAAGAGTCTGTGGTGCCACGGTATTCCCATGCGGGGAGAATCAATATGAGAGTCTTGTAGGCTTGACGACACCTTCATGATGCTTCGTCAATGAGGTTTTCCTCGACGAGGTGGTGGCCATCAAGGCAAAGCAAATAAAGATGAGAAACGGGAGCTTAAAACCCCTGTAGAGATCAGCCTAGACTTGTGGACCTGTCAACCCCCTTAGACTCTATCGAGGCTCAAATTTATCTTCTCCAGCATTCATTAGACTCGCTTATGCAAATGAAGTAAGTGGACCATGTTGACCTAGTTAGTTTCTCTGCAGACACCTTGCATAACTAGGGGCGCATTCTCGATCGTGGGGCATCCCTTCACAGGAATTAGTAGTGGCTACAAGCTTGTATGGATGGATTCGAGGCAAGAATGGCTCATATGGAGTCCCACATTCACAATGCTTTCAACCGTCCAGCTGAACGAGTTATTGAGGCTAATGACCCTAATGTAAAACAAATGTAATGATGGAAGTAGTATTTTTACAGTTTTTTGATAGATTTTATGCCTAGTGGGCTATACATAGAAAGTGAACCAGTTTTCTCCAAAAATCTCATTTTTATTTTGTATGTACTTAAAGGCCAACAAATCAGGTCAGAGTGAGGCCACTTTTGCTTGTATAAGGAGTCTCCCACATTGTATCTATATCCTGATTTAATAGAAAACCGTTGAATAAAAAAAATATGTTTCTTTTGGTTATTTTTATTTAAAATTTTATGTGAATCATTATTTTTGAAAAAAAAAAACAATATTTTTTTATAAAGTTTGTTTTTTTTTCAACTTTTTGTGTTCAAATTTTTCCATAAAAATATTTCATTTGACATGTCATTTTTAGGGAAAAGGTTCAAAAAGGTGTATTTTTTTAATTATATCATTACGGAGAATGTGTATTTTTTTGTCAAATGTTTAAAACTAGTATTATATTAGTGACAATCATTTTATGTATATTGAAGTATTAATTAACGACATATAAATACATAAAAATTCTAATTTCAAAATATTAATTTAATTATTTTCTTTTAACTTTGCAAAAAAAATGAAAATTACATTACAAAAATACATTGCAAAGAAAAACAAAAAGCACAAACTTGAAAAACACTTTAAAAAAAACATCTTAGGAAGAAAAAAAGAAGAAGAAGAAAACTTGAAAAATGGCTAAATAACCAACATTTAAAAAAAATTGTGCATACTTAAGACATAAGAAAATTTAAAGTGTCAAAAATATGACCACAAAAAAAAGGTTGATGTTGCATCAAGCTTTTCAAAATCAACATGTAAACCACCAACATTTAAAATAAAATGTTCATATTTAATACATAAGAAAATTTAAAATGTCAAAAATATGTCCACCAAAAAAATGTTTATGTTGCATCAACACTTTTCAAGATTAGCATGAAAATCACCAACATTTAAAAACAAAATGTCCAAACTTAATACATAAGAAAATTTGAAGTTTCAAAAATATGTTTCTCCGAAAAAGAAGTTGATGTTGCATCAACACTTTTCAAAATTGGCATGAAAATCATGATTTGATGCAACCTCTGAAAAAACGAAAACTCGATAAGTTGGTACAGTTCTCGTTAAGTTGATAACTTTGTTTCCTATTGCTTGCATTATGTTTGGCCTTGATGTGTATGGTTTAGTACCTATCCTCTAGTCGCTTCCTTTCACTGCCTTCATATCGATTTGAATTGTGTAGTGCCCTACTCTAGTCGACTAACAGTGACATGGAATTAACATTTATTTAGCCCTAAGGCCCACACTTTATTCTTTGAGGACCTGAGGTTGAGGATCCAGACACATGACTCTATTATTAGTGGTTGTAATATTATTGGTTGTGATGTTTACGTATGTTATCCATTGATATTATGATGAATATGCATTAATGGTTATGCATGTTCTCTATTGGTATTATGATTATTGTAGCATTAATGGTTATGCATGTTCTCTATTGATATTATGATGATTATAGCATAAATGGTTATCTTTGGTCTCTATTGAATTTATGATGATGATGGCAGTAAAGGATATGTATGCTCTTTATTCATATCAATATGATGATAGCTTTGATGGATAGGTATGTTTTCTATTGATGTTACGATGTTGATAGGTTTGATGGGTATGTATGTTTCCATTAATGTTATGATGATTATAGCCATGATGGATGTGTCCACTATGTTACCTACTTGCATTGGTTCTGGTTCACAATGAACAATGATTTGAACGACTAGGTGATGTTGATGATGCTATGATGACAATGACTAACACTAAGAAACCTTGTTACTGATGATTATTGAGTATGGCAGGAAACCACCAAAGGCACTCGCATATGACGAGTTGACGATACCTAGTTTGATGAAAATTTATATTATTTTCTTTGAAATTTTAAGTCATTTTGAAACCTGCTATATATGTTTATCTATATTCTAATGATATTTTAGTGGTTGCAGGCACAGATTAGTTTGCTTGGACGAATGACTAACATATGGGTGATGGGGTTGTACAATTGGATGGAACTATATGGGAGGGGTGGGGCAGTGTCTCTGATCTCACCCACTATCACTCCCACCGTGACTTGGGCTAGAAAGGTTGAAACACCTTTGCCTTGAAGATCACGATGTCATGAAAGTAGTGTTGAGCTTCAAAATTACTCTTTCCCTTGCAACTCTTCTCATTCCTTTTCTTTTTTTTTCCATGAGAAAGATGCATTCTCATCACCAATGACCAATATATACTGTTTTGAGGAGGACATTTAGTGATTTACATGTTATGCTTTTATGTTTTGTTGTTTGAATAAATTTTTGTATATTAGCTACGGAACGCAGCCTATTTTGCAGCTAATCGGTTGTTTTGCAACTACCTTCATGCTCTAACAAGCTCCAGGTGTCAGAAGGAGAAACTAGCTACATGGGCAGCTTGGAAATCATCGTGACATGGACCCTATCCTATTCACTTAGCCCAGGTTGACAAAGAAGATGGCATAAGACTACGATCAATGGATAAGTCAAACGCAGAGACTGAAGGTAACAGGACTCCGTTTTGTGGTTAACTAACACGTTTCATAGTGATGGGAAGCGTTATTTGGAACAACTACTTGTACGTACGGACGCCAACAGCCACTTGTACAATAGAATCCAACAGCCACCATGTCTTGGATTTATGTCTCTAGTAGCCGAGGAAGAAATTATGCATATCTATCTTCTATTTGTTTGGTTGTAGCATGTTTTTCTCCACAAACAGTTGTATGGTTTTTCTTATAAATACCTGTGTAAAGGACAAAAGAAGTTAGTGGTAATAGTGATAGTTTTATTGTGAAATCGAAGTTCTAAACTTTGTAATTTCTGGGCATTTTGTGTCCCTGTTTTTAATATGAAGACCACATGTTTTATGAAAATCTGAAGGAGTTTTCTTGGAGTTGATTGAGCAAGCGTAGCCTAATCAGTTGCAGAGGGCCCCTGCACTAAAAAGATTTCATCTCATTTTATTTTTCTTCTTCTTGTTAACTATAAATTCATCATTTTCTTTCACAATGTTTATAATCATTTTCTTACCAACAATGTTTATAATGCAATTTCCATAATTTTCTTATTAACAGTGTACATAATTTAGAATAGCTTCCATTTGTTTGAACTCTTTTTAGTTTATCAGTAGTTTAGAAGATGAAACTCAGTAATGTAATCTAGTTTACTTCATTTCCTGTTTTGCTAGTTTAAATTCTCAATTAGACTGATCAGTACCATTTAATGTCTTTGCCATTTTATTTTTAGTTTGTTGACTCATGGTGTTAATGAATGTTTATGAAAAACCCTTCAAGTTGATAATTCATCCTTAACTAAGTGGTTGAACATTTCATTTATGCAATGAGTTATTGTTGCGTCTCTGTATTTATTTTCTCTTAGATTAATGAAGTACATAATTCCTCAAATGTCATCCCAATGAGACTTTCTCCCAAAATTGAGAGGCAGAGTAACTAAGTATTTCATTTAGTTTTATTTTCGTAATTAGTAAGACATCAATTGCAAATTTCACTTTCCGCTTTAAAGTCATGATTTGGAAATAATGGTAAAACATGAATAGGATCTTTGTTTTCATTTCTTGCTTAATCTTTGCTTCCAAGTCTTTCTTAGCTATGTTTTCGTTTCTTTCTTAAGCTCTGCTTCATTTCCAGATTTTACGAAAGTTAGATTTAAGTTTTTAATAGTTACATTGTAAATCGTTAGGAATTAAAAGACCAAAACCCCCCCCAAAACAACATAAAACACAAAAACAACGAAGTAAGAAGGGTTATCTAGCACAAACAGTGCACTACACTTCATCAATTTACGATCCCTGGATTGATCATTTATGTAGAGCAATTTAGGACACTAAATTGACCAAACATTTTGGCGTCATTGCTGGGGAACTGTAACTAGGTAGCCTTATCTCTTACATTCAAAAAAAAAATGACATGCATAGAGAAAGAGACTCTAGGGGTAGATTTATAGCTAGAGGCAGAAGTTCAATTCCTACAACACCACCTACTCCACCAAGTACAATAAAAGACACACTTCCATCTCAAACTCATACTCCCAACCATAGGACTCCTGGAATTCCAGGGGTAGAAATCCAATCAAAAGAATCTCCTACTTCATCTACCAAGTCAGTCCTAGGGGAGAAAAAATTTGAATCTCCAACAGCAGGAATAACCTTTTCCACCTCCATAGGAGAGCACATTGTAGTTGAAGAATTAGGAATACCTGGTGAGGAAGAAGAAGTAGAACCTCTCTCCCATATTCCATTAATAGAAGAACCAGAGGAGGAGGAAGTAACCTTGCAGGTTGAACCCTATACTGAATTTGAAGAAACTATAATGGCAAAAGAAGAACAAGATGGAGAATTCTCACTATTTGGAGGAGGGGGTAGAGGGAGAGGTAGAGGAAATAATGGAGGAGGTAGAGGAAATAAAGAAATAGATAATTATTTTGGATCCCCTATAGTGGATGAGGAAACAAATGCCACAATGAAAAATATCTCACCTTCTATCCTCCTAAACTTCTATAAGTTGAAAAGTGAGGATCCTGAAACATTTTTGTTTGAGTTTGAAGTCTTGTGCAGAACTTATGACTATCTAGAAGACTCTCAAAAACTTAAATTGTTTCCTTCAACATTGAAAGGAGCTACTTTGAAATGGGTCATGGGGTTAGTCACTCAATCCATCAAAACATGGAATGACATGAAAAAAGCATTTTTGGATAGGTACTTGGATTATTGCATGCCTACCAATCACAAAGATGAAGTGTTAAAAATGATGCAAAGAGAGGGTGAAAAATTAGAAGATTTGATTGAGAGATTCAACTATAATTTGAAAAGAGAAAAGATGAACAATTTAGATGAAGAAACCTTGAAAGCTCTTTTATTAAAAGTCATTAGATATGAGTGGATAGATATCCTTAACATGATGGGGAAGGGAGATATCTCTCAACTTCAATTAAATGATATAGGAGAATTGTGTGTTCATCTCTCAAGAGGGAAATCTAAAACAGGGAAAGGGCCAAGAGATCCTTCTCCTGTTAGAGTAAACAAATTTGCAACGGGATCTGTAAGTAGGGCAGAAATTGGTAATATGATTGATGAATTTAAAACTAACATTCTAGGGAGCCTTAGTGAGCAATTAGACACCCTTGAAATACAAAACAAGCAAAAGAGAGAGGCTGATTCTTTAGCCATTTTTTGTCCAAAATGCAGAAAAAACCATGCTCTAAGGGAATGCCCTTTAGATGCAAAAATTTTATAAATTTGTATGATTTGCTCATAAATCCATGAGACCAAGGGTTGTCCTTCAATCTCAGGACTTAAGGTTGTCTTTCAAGAGGAAACAGTCTCAAATTCTGCAGAACCTCTTTGTTTTGTTGCTAGAAGACCTTGGCAAGGGCCACAAAATCAAGGATTTAACAATCTAATGTATCTTCAACCCCCACCAAATTGGAATTCTTGGCAGCAACCTTGGCCTCAATCTCAATCTCAATTTCAACCTTGGCCTCAACCTCAATCTCAATCTCAACCGTGGGCACAAGGAGTACAAAATCCTTATGGGAGATTTTCTCAATATTACCAATATCCTCCATCATATCAGAATTATCCTCCCCCACACATACAATGACAAAATCAGCAGCCACAACTTCAAAATCAGAACCCTCAACTTTCATTGCGATTTCCACAACAACCTCCACAACAAAACTAAAATCCTCAACTCTTACTGCCATTTCAGTAGAAACCAAATCAACTACCTGCCCAACCATTACCAAACCCCAACAATAAAAACCCTTAGAATGCTTACATGGTAGAAGGACAACAATTTCCAACTTACATGATTACTCCTCTAGATCTTAATGATGTTCAACTAAGATCTAGAAGGATATTAGAAAAGGAAAGACCTTCTGTAGTTATTCAAGAATAGGATAGTTCTGAGGAAGATTCTCTAAAGGTCAATAAAAATTTTGAGGGAAAATCTCTCCAAAACCAAAACATTTAAAAATAAAAACAAAAAGAATCAATGAACATAACTCCTATCATTGAGCAACCAACATCTACTTCTACACCTCCTTTTCTTGAAAGACTACAAATTGATAGAGGGGTAGAAAAATAGATCTTGTTGCCCAACTATGATTTTCTAGATGAATTGAAGAATGTATGTATCAAAATTCCTTTGCTACAATCCATTAGAGAAATTCCAATTCTAGCCAAAACAATAAAGGAGTTGAGCATAAAAACCAGGAAAAAAGCAAAAGAAATAAAAAGAATTCACCTGGTAGGAAAAATAGCAGACATAATGATCGGAAAAATTGCCATACAAAAATATGTGGATCCAGGAAGTCTAATTGTGAAAACACATATCAATGGAGTTGAAATTCCAAATGCATTGATTGACTTAGGGGCAGCAATAAACATCATGAGCAAACAAACTATGGAGCAGCTCAAGCTTCCTAATCTTCTCTACACACCTACCTTACTGCAACTAGCAGATAGATCAATAATCAAACCAGTTGGTGTGCTAAAAGATATTTCAGTATCCTTAGATTCTTGAGAATATCCTATTGACTTCATGATCGTAACTCCCAAGAACAATCTAGGAGGACATCCACTCATATTAGGAAGACCTTGGCTGGCCACAACTGATGTTTTTATTAGCTGTAAATCTTGTGACATGTATATTTTTGATGGTAATTCAACAAAGAAATTTACTCTATATCCTCCAGCAAAAGCAATCATAGAAATAGATGACAAAGAATGGATTGATGATGAAGATGATATTCGGCCTCTCTTTACTATTTCATAAATTAGTGAAGATAGTCAAATTTTGAATACATTGGAAAATTTTGAATCATCTTCAAAATATGACCATGAGAAATTTCAAGAAAAATCTAATGTGGAATATTTGTCATCTAGGCAGATGTCTCTCTATTCTATGGAAGAGTTTGGTAGCTCTACAATTGAAATTTTTCCAAGTAGGACATTGAACATAAACAAAAACTTGGAGAAACTACAGCAGGAAGAGCTAATCAAAACATTACAAAAACATTATGCTACATTTGCATGGGAATACACAGACATGAAAGGCATTGATCCTAAGACTTGTATCCATTACATCTATATTGAGGAAAATTGTAAACCTATCAGACAACCTCAAAGAAGGATGAATCCAAATCTTAGAGAGATTGTGAAAGAAGAAATCCAAAAATTACTGAATGTAAACTTCATTTACCCAATTTCATATAGCCAATGGGTTTCTCCTTTGGTAATTGTGCCTAAAAATAATGGTAAATGGAGGGTGTGCATTGATTACCGAAAATTGAATAAAGAAACCCTTAAAGATCATTTTCCTTTGCCTTTTATAGATCAAGTGTTAGATACATTAGCAGGTAAGAAGTATTTCTCATTTTTGGATGGTTTTAGTGGTTATAGTCAAATTCAAGTAGCACCTGAAGATCAGGATAAGACCACATTTACTTGTCCATGGGGAACTTATGCCTACCGAGTACTTCCCTTTGGGTTATGTAATGCACCTACAACATTCCAAAGAGCAATATTAGGAATTTTTTATGATTTGATACATGATTGTGTAGAGGTATATATGGATGATTTTGCAGTCTATGGAAATACATTTGAAGAAGCTTTGGAAAATTTGGAAAAGGTTCTTAAAAGATGTAAGGAAACAAACCTTTCACTAAGCCATGAAAAATGTTTTATGATGTTTACAGAAGGTATTGTTTTAAGACATCACATTTCAGGAGATGGAATTAAAGTTGACAAATCTAAATTCGAAGTCATCTCTAAATTATCAATTCCAAATTGCCAAAAGGATGTTAGAAGATTTTTTGGATTTACAGGCTACTATAGAAGATTTATAGAAAACTTCACTAAAATAGCATCCCCACTCTTCAAATTGCTTACCAAAGATTGTGAATTCAATTGGAATTCTGATTGCCAGTTGGCATTTGAAACCTTGAAAGCAAAAATTTCTGAAGCACCCACTTTAAGAGGTCCAAATTGGAAACTCCCTTTCCATATTTCCACAGATGCTTTAGATACAGCTCTGGGAGCTATTAGGACAAAAAGATTTGATTGCTTATGCCATTTACTATACAAGTAATAATTTGACTCCCACTGAGTTGAATTATATTGTGACTGAAAAGGAATTTTTAGTTGTTGTTTATGCAATTAACAAATTCAAACGCTATATAATAGGCGATGAGACCTATTACTAATGGCAGAGTTACAAGATGGCTTTTACTTTTGCAAGAATTCAACATTATTGTGCTAAATAGACCTGGAAAACAAAACATGGTTGCTGATTTCTTGTCCAGGATTCAGAATATCAAAAGAAAATTCTCCGGTTGAACATAAGTTTCCTGATGAATATATTTTTGCAACAACTATTCAAACTCCTTGGTTTGCAAATATTTCTAACTACTTGGTCACAGGAACATTACCTTCACATTTGTTTCCTAGAGAGAAAATAAAAATTATTCAGGAAAGTGCAAGATATTCATGGATCACTAACGAATTGTATAAAACAGGGCCAGATCTTATGATCAAAAGGTGTGTCAGGGAAGATGAAATGCCTGAGATTATTAAGGCATGTCATTATGCATCTACATAGAAGAGATTGGGCAGAAAGGCTTCCTAAAGCCTTATGGGCCTATATAACTACATGGAGGAACACAATGGGACATCACCCTTTGAACTTGTTTATGGGAAACAAGTCTTGTACCCTACAGAGTTCCAAATCAAAACTTTCAAGATGGTAGTCCAACTGGGACTAGATTTATCAGAGGCACAAGCATATGCTAGAGAAATTAAATGAACTTGATGAAATCAAGCAAGAGGCAATTCAAAGGACTGGTATAGTCCAACACCAGAGGGCTAAATGACATGACAAATATATCAAGCAAAAGAGGTTTCAAGTGGGAGATTGGGCGTTTATTTGATTCAAAGTTTAAATATTTTCAAGGGAAGTTTCAAACTCATTGGCTTGGGCCATATGAGATTGAAAAATTCTTTAGTAATGGAGCAATGAGGATCAGAACAATAGATGAAAGTAAAACTCATCTTCTTGTGAATGGTCATAGATTAAAAATTGTTACAATTGGAAACTAGGGCCAAACTTCATGTGGGTCATCTTATTCATGCATGATAATATTTTCATTAGATTCCTCTTGTCGAGAGGTGTAGGATTGATCTAAAGATCATCCGATTCCGATAAGTATTCATGGAGATATGAATTTATTTTGATTATGGAATTATTATCAAGCTGACCTACAACTCATGTAGGCTCAAAAGCCCAACAGTCATATCTATTCAAACACCAACATTGTGTATAAATATAGGAGGACTTTTCCTCATTTTGACTCACTCATCTCATCACATCTCTCTCTCTCTACTATGTAAAAAAGAGTCTCTTCTCTATTGCGCAGAAAAGGGTCTCTCCCTCACACATGTGAAGCCAGAAGTTGTTGAAACTAAAGCTGCAATTGCAGAAGTAAAGTTTGACCTACGTGGACTAGAAAGATCTCCTCATCTGAACTACATTGTAGGTTCATCTGAACTTCCTATGAAAGCCACAACTTTTGGTAGTGGAATCAAGTTAATCCAACGAACGATTTGCAAGATATCGACTGCCCTAGTTTGAAGGAAGTTGTTGAAACTAAAGCTGCAACTACAGAAGTGAAGTTTGACCTACGTGGACAAAAAGATATCCTCATCTAAATTGCATTGTAGGTTCATCTGAACCTCCT
This sequence comes from Pinus taeda, assembly GCA_000404065.3. Taxonomy (NCBI): domain Eukaryota; kingdom Viridiplantae; phylum Streptophyta; class Pinopsida; order Pinales; family Pinaceae; genus Pinus; species Pinus taeda. The sequence continues at coordinate 31,280 of APFE031591555.1, forward strand.
CTGGAAGTCGCAACTTTTGGTGGTGGAATCAAGACGATCCAACGGTCGGTTTGCAAGATATCGTCTACCCTAGTTTGATGATGAAGTTGTTAATGTTGATGTTGATCTAGGGTTTGCTACTGCTGATATAAATCAGATCTATTGTACTATTTCCTTCTGCTGAATTATTGAAGATAAAAGAAGAGTTGATCAAAGGGTTTCCCCACACATTGTGGGGTTTGTCCCTGGCTAGCCGCCACATCTTGTGTCTCTTGTCTTCGCTTGTTTTCTGTCAATCGTTTAATGTTCTATCTACACTTTACTTTATGTACATGTGATTGCTAATCTGTGGAATATAATAAGAAAAATAAGTAATCTATTATAAGCATAGAACATACCATAACTTAATATGGAATCGGAGTTGAGATGAAAACAAAGCCCGAGCAAGAGCAAGAGCAATCACCGAAGAAAATATTAGCAAGCTATCTTACAAGAATGATGGGGTCCTCAACACTCTTTCCTTCTGAAGACAAGCTATGTGAGAAAGCTGACTATCACGGATGGAAGATGTCTATCGATCTAACCCTTGAGGATCAAGGAGTGTTGAATCATGTGAGAGGAAATATTATTGAGCCTCCATCAAATGCACCTCCTACTTCCAGCAACAAATGGAAGAACAGAGAAGTTAAAGCGAAGAAGATCATCTGGGACTCTATCGACAAGCACTTGGTGGCCTACATCTCTGAACTGGACACCTCCAAGGAAATTTATGATAGACTAGTGAGTTTATTTAAAGTTAATGATGCAAATCAAGTTGTGTTTCTTAGAAGTAAGCTGAAGGAAATTCATAAGGGTAAAGATGAGAGTATGCAAGCATACTTCTTAAGAATCACCGAGATCAAGAACGATCTCCTATCTATTGGGGAGACTATTACTGATAGATAAATGGCACTCACAACTCTTGGAGGATTACCATCCGAATGGGACATGTTCAGGACTACTCTTCTGAACAATAACGTAATTCTTGGTTTCAAGAAATTAATGGCTAGATGCATTCAAGAAGAAACAAGGGTAGAAGAGCAATAAATGCCCATGCCTAAAGGTCCTCCTACTACCTTTCTTCTCATGCTAAGAAAATAAATAATTCTGGGTCTAAATCAAAAGGAAAAGCTTGACCTAAGGGTGGAAGAAAAGGACGACGTTACATTTGCAATAAAGCAGGTCACTATGCAAGGGAATTCCCTGATAGAAAGGACTCTCACCATGACGATGATCAAAATCCCTATGATAGCAATCAAAGGAATGACAAATTCAATAGCAAAGGTAAAAGGAATGTTGGAAATCAAGGAAGAGGGCAACCATTCAAGAAGGCTAGAAATTCCAGGTATGAATCTAACACTGTTGACAATAATTAGGCTGAATATTATCTACCAGCTGCTCTATCTAGCTCTACTCCTTTGGACTCAATGGGAATTTGGCTCATTGATAGTGGTGCCTCAAGACACTTCACCGGTTAGAAAGAAGTACTCCATAATCTGTTAGAGAAATAAACTAACCTAGAAATTGTCCTTGGAGATGACATGAAATACCCCGTGAAAGGTGTAGGCAATGTTTCTCTCAAATTGAATCAAGGTAATACGATCCACTTACAAGATGTATTATATGTACCTGATCTCAAAAAGAACCTGGTATCCATCTCAGAAATGGAAGACAAAGGCTACAAGGTAACCTTCAACAATGGTAAGGTACGTATATGGAAAAATAATGTTAAAGATGCTTTCACTCTTGGGTTTCGAGTTAATTCTTTACATCAGGTCGGTGGAAGTCTGCTAGGTGTCATATCTTATGACACATCTCTTCAGTCCGAACTTTTGCATCAGAGGTTTGCCCACCTTCATTATAAAGCTCTACCCGGTATAAGACAAATGGTGACAGGGATGCCCCAATTCCGAGTAGAGAAAGAAGGTGTATGTCCAGGATGTGCTGAAGGAAAGCTCAAAAGGGGACCATTCCCCTCAAGCCTAAGCAAGACCTCTGATATATTATAGTTGATTCACTCAGGCATACCTACGGCTAGCATTAAGAGGTAGGTTACTACACCACATACTCATGAGTAGAATGGTGTGGCGGAAAGGAAGAACCGTACAACTGTGAAAGCTATCCAGAGACTTCCAAAGTCTCTATGGGTAGATGATGTAACAATGCCTGATGTGGAGGAACCCATGGATCCTATTTATCCACCTAACCTTCCTCTTCTAGGAAGATGCCTTCATGGCTTAGGGGGATACTTAATGATGATGAAGGACATGTTGCACCCCAAAGAACCTTCCGTGAAAGTAAGAAACCTAACAGGTATCAAGGATACTTGACCATCATGAGCATGATCATACAAAATGATCCTTCATCACTCTCAGATGTCGTCAAGCATCTAGTATGGAAGGATACTATGACTGAAGAATATGAGTCTATTATGAAGAATGATGTCTGGGAAGTAGTTCCCAGACCCTAGGCCAAGACAGTTGTTACTTCCAAATGGCTTTACAAGATAAAGCATGCAGCAGATGGAAGTACGGAAAAGTATAAGGCTCATTTTGTTGCTCGTGGTTTCTCCCAGAAGGAAGGTATAGACTATGATATGATATTTGCACCTGTTGCCAGATATACGACCATCCACTCGATCATAGCCCTTGCGGCTTCACAAGGATGGAACCTACATCAGATGGATGTTAAGACCGCATTCTTGCACGATTTGATCAAAGAAGAAGTCTACATGGAGCAACCCAAAGGATTTGAGATTTATGATCGAAAATCTCATGTATGCAGGTTGAAGAAGGCTCTCTATGGGTTGAAGCAAGCACCTCGAGCATGGTATGAGGGGACCAATAGCTACTTGATGAAGCTGGGATTCACTAGGAGTGAAACCAATCCTAACCTTTACTTTAAGGTTGAAGATGACAAGCCTCTCATACTAGTGTTGTATGTGGATGGCCTCTTTCTAATAGGTGCATACCCTCTCATTCACAAATGTAAGAGGGAGTTGGCTTCTGAAAATGAAGAACCAAGGACTTGAAGTGTGGCAGAAGCCAAGGGAAATTTTCCTATCTCAAATATGTGGTGAAGATTCTGAAAATATTTGGTAATATGGCTGCAAGCCTATGACTACATTGAGGATCTTAACTTTCAGAAGTTATATGGTAGTGATGTTGGACCAGATTTGGGAAATGCCTCTGAGTTTCAAAAACTCATTCGCATTGGTGTTCTTGGTGAACCTCGATCCGAACATATGTTTTTGCAGTTAGCATTGTGAGCTCATATTTGGTTGAGCCTCACTAGATTGGTGCCAAGAATGTTCTGAGATGTCTTTTGGACACAATCTCTCATGGATTGAGATACACTGCCGGAAATATGAAACTACATGATTATTCAAATGTTGATTAGGCAAGTAGTGTGGAGGATCACTAGAGCAATTTTTAGTGTTGTTTCTCTTTGGATTCTTCTTCGATATAATGGATGGGCAGGAAGCAGAAGTTGGTTGCCATAAGCATCGCCGAGACTGGATACATATCTATGAGTATGATCTCATATGAAGCTACCTGGTTGGGGAAGCTCTTCAGTGAGCTGTTTGAACGCATACCACTGTGATTCTCTGTAACAACCATAGGTGGGATTCGATTATTGAGGAATCTCGTATTCATTGATTGCTCCAACAGATAGACATCATCTGGGATATGGTAAGTCGATGAGCAAAAAGGCTCCATCGTATTAAGATGATGTACAGGTCGATACACCTTGTCAAAGCCCCAAGGAAAGATCTAATCTATGATTTTCCCAAACGACTTGGAGTCATCAAGAAACCCTTGTACAAGGGTCCTGCATGTTGCATACATTGAGCTCTGGGAGCTCTAAGGGCTTGCGGTTCTTACTGGAGCAACATACGACCACAGGGTGACTCACCCTCCCCTAGTGGTGCACACTAGAACAAAATGATTCACTCTCTTGTGGGACAAGATGATTCGCTCTCTTGTGGAATAGGATGATTCACTCTCCTGTGTAGTAGGATGATTAGCGCTCCTGTGAGGCCTAGATTGATGTGTTCTCCATGGCGATTGTAGCAAGATTGATGTGTTCTCCTGTGAAACCTGGATTGATGTGTTCTCCATGGTGATTATAGCAAGATTGATGTGTTCTCCTGTGAAGACTGGATTTATTTGTTCTCCATGGCGATTGTAGCAGGATTGATGTGTTCTCCTATGAGGCTTGGATTGATGTGTTCTCCATGGCGATTGTAGCAGGATTGATGTGTTCTCTTGTGAGGCCTGGATTGATGTGTTCTCCATGGCAATTGTAGCAGGATTGATGTGTTCTCCTGTGAGGACAAGATTGATTAGTTCTCTTATCGAGGCATCCTACCCATGCAGTCTGGGACTCACAGGAAGTACCTCTCATCTGATCAATGAGCAAGGAAATGAAGTTAAGGACCATAGTAGTACCGATGGACGCATCGTTGTATCTAACGTACTCCCTGCACTAGGATGACCTCCATTGTTCTGGGATCAATGATACTGGTATGGGACCAGTGGTAAGAGTTGTACCATACTATGACACTGACTTCGAGTTGGTTGAGACTGGTCTGGAACCAGTGGTACATACTCTGAGACTAACTTCGTGTCAGTGCAGTACTGGTATGGGACCAATGAGAGTGGTACATACTATGACGCTGACTTTGGGCCGGTTGAGACTGGTCTGGGACTAGTGGTACACTCTCTGAGACTGCGATACTGGTCTGGGACCAATGGTAGGAGTGGTACTTACTATGAAGCTGACTTTGGGTCGGCTGAGACTGGTCTGGGACCAGTGGTACACACTCTAAGACTGACTTTGAGTCAGTGGAGGATGATACTAGTTTGGGACCAGTGGAGTTGTACTCACTATGATGTTGGCTTTGGGTTGGTTGAGACTGGTCTGGGACCAGTGGTAAATACTCAGAGGCTGACTTTAAGTCAATATGATACATCCTCAATCAATTCTTCTTCTTCATAATTTGGACAAAATCAAAGCAAAACAGAACAAAGCAGAGCAGAGTAGAATAGAGGAGAGCAGTACAGATCAGTACTGAGTAGAACAAGACAAAGCAGAACAGGTAGAATAGAGCAGAGTAGGGCAAGGGTTAGGCTATACAGGGCAGTGCATTTGATGGATGAATAGTAACAACTAATAAACAGATTGCAGATGAAGTTCTCCTTAGTTGAGAGGGAGTGTTAAAATTGGCAACTAGTACCAAACTTCATGTGGGTCATCTTATTCAAGGCTAATAATATGTTCATTAGATTCCTCTCATCGAGAGGTGTAGGATTGATCTAAAGATCATCTGATTTTGATAAGTATTCATGGAGATATGAATTTATTTTGATTATGGAATTATTATCAAGCCGACCTACAACTCATGTAGGCTCAGAAGTCCAACAATCGCATCTATTCAAACACCAACATTATGTATAAATATAGGAGGACTTTTCTTGATTTGGACTCACTCATCTCATCACATCTCTCTCTCTCTACTGTGCAGAAAAGAGTCTCCTCTCTACTACGCAAAAAAGAGTCTCTCCCTCACACATGTGAAGCCGGAAGCTACTGAAACTGAAGCTGTAACTGCAGAAGTAGAGTTTGCCCTGTGTGGACCAGAAGATCTCCTCATCTGAACTGCATTGTAGGTTCATCTGAACCTCCTCTAAAAGCTGCAACTGCAGAAGTGAAGTTTGACTTGTGTGGACCAAAATATCTCCTCATCTAAACTGCGTTGTAGGTTCATCTAAACCTCCTCTAGAAGCCGCAACTTTTGGTGGTGGAATCAAGCCGATCCGATGGTCGGTTTGTGAGATATCGTCTACCCTAGTTTGATGATGAAGCTGCTAATGTTGATGCTGCTGATCTAGGGTTTGCTACTACTGATATAAATCAGATCTATTGTATTATTTCTCTCTGCTGAATTATTGAAGATAAAAGAAGATTTGATCAAAGGGTTTCCCCACACATTGTGGGGTTTGTCCCTGGCTAGCTGCCACATCTTGTGTCTCTTGTCTTGACTTGTTTTATATCGATAGTTTAATGTTCTATGTACACTTTACTTTATGTACATGTGATTGCTAATCTGTGGAATATAATAAGAAAAAGAAGTAAATTGTTATAAGCATAGAACATACCATAACTTAACAAAAATATATCAGAAACCAATTTCAGAAGAGGAGTTCATCAGGATTTTCCAAGACAATTCTGAAATGAAGTTAGTGAAGAATAATCCTTCTTATCCACTAACTTAGTCTTTATTTTTCCAATGAAAAAATATATATATAATAAATTGTATAAGGCTGAAAACCAATCATTGATTGGCATACTTATACAGAAAATACAGGGTGAAAATCAGAGGTTTCTGACACCCTATATTTTCCATTTTATTTATGTAATAAGTAGTGGAAAAAAGCCATAGTCACTCTGTAGCTTAGATTCTGCAAAATTCATCATCTCATCTCACCTCACTCCGTTTTATTTTTACAGTTTCACTTCATCCCATTGTCATATTTCATCAATAAATTTTTCCTTTTTTTCAATATTCATTCCATCTCCATTTCATTTATCATCTTGTCTTACATCTCATTTTATTTTCACTTACATAGCCATTTCGATTTCATTCATGATCCATAAGCCATATTTCACTTTTTGTTTCACGTTCTGCAGTTGATTTTGTTCTGCAGCTACAATTTGTTTATCAATTCAGGCACAAGTGTACAGTTCATAATAAAACCATGTATGTAGGAAATTGAAGAAAAATCAATTTTTGAAGACCAATCATGCTCAAGGTACCTGTGGATCAACATCAAAAAAATTAGCAAGCAAAAGGTAAAGGTTCCAAAGGTAAATGCAAAAAATTATTTCAAAAAGCAATTTGAAAACATAAGTTTGTATAATATGTATAGTCACATGTCTCCTTAATCAACCATAATTTGATTTGACCACCACGATGTCTCTATCATATCTTCTGTCTTTAATGACAAAAGGTCTCAATGATTCTTTCATAACAAATCTTCGCTTCAAACTCCATAACCTGTACTCAAACGGTCCTCCACAACTACACCTGTTAACGGTCAAGATAACGATGTGACCTACCTATCTACAACTCTCTAAACCCTTACTGTCTATTTATTACATGCCAACTCTTAATTTTTTCTCTTATATTCACGCAACCATTTCATATACACAGTCTTTCCATTTTCTATATACACAGTCATTCCATTTCCATACACACAGTCATTCCATTTCCTAAATAGCACTCGTTTTATAGACAGTGGGAGTAATTTTGAGGTTAGTAAATTCTACAAAACAGAGACCATGGGACTCATTGTCAGCGCAAAGCCCGTAGGGGAAAAAATTATGGAAGGGTACCCCCAACTCAAGGAGATGCTGCAGAAGACTGGATGGCTCAAGTTCATTGGAAAATTTGATGGATATCACAAGGAGATCATGAAACCTTTCGCTATATCATTTGATGGTACAGAAGTGGAGATTGGGGACATCAAGTTTGCAATAAAAGAATCTCACATAGCAGAGGCTATAAAACTACCAATACTTGGTGAGAGGTGGTTCAAAAACAAAGAATTTCACAGTGAATCATGGAAGGTATTCCTCAAGAACCCAAGTATGGATGTCACTGTGTTTAGGAAAGGAATTCCTATTTCAACACTCAAAAATAAATGGAGAAGCATGCTTTTGATATTACAAAAATTTATTACCTATGAGGGAAGATTCCGATGTATGTATGTTTATCGTATACATTTATTGATGAACATTTTAGACAATAGAAACATCAACCTCCCTTTCTTCCTTCTAAACAGTCGAAGGAGAATGGCTTCAAATGTACAAAAGAAAATATAATTTCTGGAAACAACCATGTACCATCACGGATTGGTTAAAATCCTGGTTGAATATCATCTAAAGAAAATAGGGGACACATGGGAAAACTTTCTGATAAGAAACCATTTCCAAGAGACACCAGAATCTCCTGAAAAATATAGTGTCGGAAAGAGTAGGAGAAAGAAGAATAATCTCACCATTCAAAGCAACCCTGAGCATTCAGTATAGAAAAATGATGAAGAAGAACCAATCTCTGAAAAATTAACAGAGATTAAAAAGCAAATCAAGCAGAGGAAGAAGATAAAACAGAAAACTGGTGAAATTACTGAGAACCCACCTGAATATCCATTACAACCAGATGATGAACAACTAATCTCTGAAAAATTGACAGAGACTAAGAGATAAATCAAGGGGAAGGAAAAGATAGGAAAAGAGAAAAAGGGTGCAAAGGAGGAAAATATAAAACCCCTTAGAAGAAGCTCTAGGCTCAGAGGAATGGTAAAGAAGGTATCATCAAAGGAAACAGAGTTCATCAATCTAGAAGGAGAAACCCCAGTATCATCTCCTGAGAATATTCCATTTACATACAGTCCTCAAAACTCTCCCAAACAGTATTTTGAAGGCAGCCCTAGAAGAGGATCCCCAGGCATAGATCCAATACAACAACAAATTTATGATTACATAGAATCACTAGAAAAGAAAAATGCCTCAAGGGATTTAGGTTCCTAAGCCAATCCAGAACAACTTTTCAATCCACAAGAATCTATGATTGACTCACTCAAACAAGAAATCTATGAGTTGGAGATATTGAACAGGCATATTAAGAAAGAAATGAATCCCTAAAGGAACAAAGAAAATTGGATAAAGCCATTCATGACAATACCATACTACACCTAGGCCTATGGTACAAGAAAAATAGGAAGTTGAAGAGGAAGAATAGAAACTTGAACAAGACAATGATCAACCTTAAATACAGACTTCTCATGAAGAAACCAAGGATGGCTATCACTTCAAAGAAGAGGAAGAGAAGAAAGATGGATGTGCTGGCAGAAGTGTCAAAATAGATGCAATAGGAGAAAGAAGTTCACATTTTTTAAAATTGCATGGAGACATGCAATGACTTTGCAGTGGGGGTATGTTGAGCCTTAAAATTACTCTTTCCCTAGCAACTCTTTGCATTCCTTTTCTTTGTTTTTCCATGAGAAATATGCATTCTCAACACCAATGACTGGTATATACTGTCTTGAGGAGGACATTTAGTGATTTACATGTTATGCCTTTATATTTTGTTGTTTGAATAAATTTGTGTATATTAGCTACGGAACGCAGCCTATCTCGCAGCTACCTTTATGCTCTAATAGGTTCCAAGTGTCAGAAGAAGAAACTAGCTACATGAGCAGCTTGGAAATCATTGTGACATGGACCCTGTCCTATTCACTTAGCCCAGGTTAACAAAGAAGATGGCATAAGACTACGGTCAATGGATAAGTCAAACGCAGAGACTGAAGGTAAGAGGACTCTGTTTCGTGGTTAATTAACACATATCACAGTGATGGGAAGCGTTATTCGAAACAACTACCTGTACCTATAGACTCCAACAGCCACCACGTCTTAGATTTATGTCTCCAACAACCGAGGAAGAAATTTCGCATATCTCTCTTCTACGTGCTTGGTTGTAGCATGTTTTTCTCCACAAACATTTGTATGGTTTTTCTTATAAATACCTATGTAAAGGACCAAAGAAGTTAGTGGTAATAGTGATAGTTTTATTGTGAAATCGAAGTTCTAAACTCTATAATTTCTGGCATTTTGTGTCCCTGTTTTTAATATGAAGACCGCATGTTTTATGAAAATCTGAAAGAGTTTTCTTGGAGTTGATTGAGCAAGCGTAGCCTAATAAGTTGCAAAGGGCCCCTGCACTAAAAAACTTTTCATTTCATTTTATTTTTCTTCTTCTTGTTAACTATAAATTTATCATTTTCTTTCACAATGTTTATAATCATTGTCTTACTAACAATGTTTATAATGCAATTTCCATCATTTTCTTATTAACAGTGTACATAATTTAGAGTAGCTTCCATTTTCTTGATCTCTTTTTAGTTTATCAATAGTTTAGAAGATGAAACTCAGTAATGTAATCTAGTTTACTTCATTCACTGTTTTGCTAGTTTAAATTCTCAATTAGAGTGATCAGTGCCATTTATTGTCTTTGCCATTTTATTTTTAGTTTGCTGACTCATGGTGTTAATGAATGTTTATGAAAAACCCTTCAAGTTGATCATTAATCCTTAACTAAGTGGTTGAACATTTCATTTAGGCAATGAGTTATTGTTGCATCTCTGTATTTATTTTCTCTTAGGTTAATGAAGTACATAATTCCTCAAATGTCATCCCATGGAGACTTTCTCCCAAAATTGAGAGGCAGAGTAACTAAGTATTTCATTTAGTTTTATTTTCGTAATTAGTTAGACATTAGTTGCAAATTTCACTTTCATCTTTAAAGTCATGATTTGGAAATAATGGTAAAACAGGAATAGGAACTTTGTTTTCATTTCTTGCTTAAGCTTTGCTTCCAAGTCTTTCTTAGCTCGGTTTTCATTTCTTTCTTAAGCTCTGTTTTCATTTTTAGATTTTACGAAAGTTAGATTTAAATTTTTAATAATTATATTGTAAATCATTAGGAATTAAAAGACCAAAAACCCCCCAAAGCAACATAAAACACAAAAACAATGAAGTAAGAAAGGTTATCTAGCACAAACAGTGCACTACACTTCATCAATTTAAGATACCCAGATTGATAATTTATGTAGAGAAATTTAGGACACTAAATTGACCAAACAGACAGGTCCCAAAATTGGGTCGCTCATGAGGATTTTATCGGGGGCGCGCATCGAGGCAGATTCCTTGATCCCCGACACCATTAGTCTCACTATAGCAGGAAACATAAGAGATGATAGTGGTCTCTGCCGTTGCACCTGTACTTTCCCCTCGTAGCCATTGAATGCTTGAAGGACAAGTGGCGTGGCACCCTTGGAACTTCAAGGGAATTTCTTAAAGGGCACGACCAACTTGACACCCTTGGTATCACAAATAAATTATTAGGCGTGACACCCTTGGAACTTCAAGGAAAACTCTTGAAGGGCACGACCAACTTAGCACCCTTGGCATCACAAATAAACTGTTAGGCGTGACACCCTTGGAACTTCAAGGTAAGTTCTTGAAGGGCACGACCAAACTTAGCACCCTTGGAATCACTAAAAATAAATAAATTAATAAATATAATCCATATATGAAAACTAGGTAAATTCACATCAAGGGTAAATGATGTTAGAAACCGAGGTAATTAAATCAAGAATAAAACTTGGGTTAAGAGGATCATAGGAAAAAATAACATATTTTACCTTAAAAACTCTACCTTTCTCATGTTGGAAAATATTAGGTAGATAATGTAGTTTAATTAGGTAAAAAGGGGAAAGAGGAACATAAATGTAAGGATAAATATTAATCCTAAAATAGTTAAACATAATTAAGAGAAGAGGATGGTGAATTAAAATAAGATTAAAAATTAAATTTTAGAGAAATTTAGAGAATATCCATGTGGCAACAACCAACATAAGGATATCCATCTAAGAGATAACTTGACTTAAATTAGGGAGTATATAGGGGATCAAAACTTGACTTATTGATTGACTTTAGTAATGGACACAAATTAAGGAGTAAAAAGGGGGATCAAGAGACAACTAGGAAAAGAAGTAGGAATATTGTTGAGGTGAGGAAAAATATTAGTTTTAAATTAAAATTTAAGTAAATAATTTTGGAGACCCTTGATGAGAGAGTGACACATGGGTGGGTGAAAATCAAACTATTGGATTAAAAAAAATAATTAATTATGCATGAAATGCCAAGTGTCACCTATGAGGACTCCTATAAAAGAAGGGGCAGGCCATGGGAGAAGGGACTCTTTTTATCCTATTGTTGGATGGATGACACTCTGCCAAAGTAGTGACTACGAGCTATAGTAAGTTTGGTGAGGTAGAGGACTTTAGAGAGGGAACTCTTGAGCCAAAGAGTGCTCTCCTCTACCAGCTAATATATTCCTCCATTGTACAACTCAATTGCAGCTCAGGGGTCTGCGAGGAAGGAGAGTACCCAAGGAGTAGGCTAAGAGGTCAACCGATTAATCATTCATTCGGACTAAGCACATCGACATTCACACTTGGAGGCGGCCAACAATAAAGGAGGGAAAATAGCGGCAAGTCAAGTTTGAATCTCATCGCCTGGTGAACGGTACCTATGTTGTTATAATATTCTTTTGTATGACTTCATTTTGGTTTTATTTAATAATATGTAAATTTGATGATATGTTCAATGAAGTGAAATTCAGGAAAGTTTTATATAATGCTCAATGATTTTTGAGTTCCCAATGCTATATAATATATATATATATATAATATATATATATATAATATATATAGGGTTAGTCCCTACACTTGGTATCAGAACTATGTTGAATCCTTGAGACCTATGGGCCCATGCATGTATGGCTTTTTGTTAAATATCTACTACATTCTACCCTAAAGTTATAAGAGTGAAATGAAAATAATTATAAACAGAAATCCAACTAATATGTTTTAGTTTAACACAAGTCCGGGACAAAAACTAAAACAACCAATGCGTGTCTAAACGTATTTCATATATTTGATTTGAATATAAGAACAAGTTTGGTACAATATGAATGTCTGACGAAGTGGCATAGGGATTCAAGAAGTTAAAAGAGACTTCTTAGACCACATTAACTTTGAAAGAAATGTAAACAAATTAGAAACTCAGAACTGTAAGGAAAAAAATGCTAAGTTTTTGTTGTTAATAAGGAAACTAATAGAACCTGTTAACAATTCACTTATTTCACCCTGTGAATAAACAATATTACGTAGCCATCCAAACCAAAAAGCCAAATTCATAAAGAGCCACCGCATGATTAACTGAAAACACCCATTTCAAAATACTTGATGCAAATTGGGGATTTTAAAGTACAATCAAACAGGAAGTTTTCCAAACTTGTGAAAAACAAATCCTCGGATTCCACCACTCAATCGATCCATATTGTTGCTCCCCAAAATTTTATAGAAATGTTGTTCAAATCAAGATTGCCATTGCGTACTCAGGAAGAAAGTTTGATATTTGAATCTAATACCATGGTCGTGATACAAGCAATGCATTTCCAATGTTTAGACCATAAATTTTACTCATCATATCTCATTCCTTCAACCATAACCTTCACCAGAAAAGAGAAGTGATTCCACTACTTTATTTTATTTTACACATAAAAGCATTTGATTTTAGCTTTATCTTTATATCATTTTATTGTTCAAAAGCACAAATACGTTTACACTTCCACTTGATTCTGTTTGGCAGTTGCTACCCCAGCAACCATTAGACTAGCTCCATTTTGGTAAAATTGTTTCTTCGTGTTCGAGGCATAGTTACCAGGTTTGATAGGATCTAGCTCAAGTTCCAAACCTTTCAAACTGACTAAACTTCCAAAACTTCTTTAAGAAAATGGTAAGAATAAAATTTAAATAGAAAAACTTAGATTTAAAAACCATAAAACTGCTTCTTTTAACTTATGTCTATTTGGAACTACATTCTTTTGTATGCTTATATATTTTTATGTGATTATTTGAACTTCCGAGTAATGCATATTATTTTTCCATGAAACAAAAAACATTATATTTGACATTTCAAGCTTGGAATCAAAATATAGATCAGCTTAACCTTACAGCTCATGATCAAATATCATAACCACTTTGTGACCTATCTTAGTCTACGTATTACAATCAGCCATCCAAGCATATTGGGTTCAAGTGCCCTTCATTCCTGTCTTCAGGTAATCAGTAACAAATTTAGTGAAAGTTGTTAAGCAGGTCCCACTGTAAACAATTCTCTTGTTTCTTGCAAAACCTTGATTCTAGCTTGGATCAAAAGAGAGAGAAAATTCAGTGGACAAAGGGTCTTCCTTGTATTCTTGAATGATTAAGGTTTTGACTTTGACTTTGAATTTGATTTTAAGTGGAACTAGAAAGGTGATCTCTATAGGATTGTTAAGGGTTTTAGGGTAATTTTTTTCCTTCCTTCTGCGCATTGGATTGTTAAGTGAGCCATCTAACTCAACCATCACAAAATCAATTTTCTTGAAGGGTTTCAAGGTATAGCTGTGAGGGTTTGGAGGATAGCTGCGAAGATGAGATTTTTCTTCTTTGTCGGTTTCCCCATCATTTTATGGGTGAAAGAATTAACCCTTTGAAACATAATTTCTAAAGATAGACTGTTGAGTCCCAAACTTACACCTTCCCTACATCCCTTTTTAGCCTTTTTCTCCAATTACCTGAACCTCTAAGCTATCAAATCACTGCATAATAGTTTAAAATGAGTATATAAATGGTTTCCTAACTATGTTTTGTGACTACTATTTGGTTTAGATTTTTGTTCAACCAAGCTGCAGAATCTGCCACTTTCCGCAGCCAGAATCAGTTTCCGCAGCCTTTTTATTAAACTGTATGTTACATGTGTCTATTGAAGAACTTAGCCACATGGGAAAGCCATAAAGGACGTGGACATGGAGCGTGTCCTCTTGGTTCAGCCAAATCATCCATAGAAGCCTGCGGTCAAGGCCGGTAACGGTGGTCAACATAAGGAGTTAAGCGGTGGCACGGCTCTATTTTCAGCACGAGGAGGTTTGCGTGGCAAGGTCCTGAGTTTTAGGAGGTGTATTAACACCTAGGGACTACTCATTGACCGAATCCAACAAACCATCTCTTGGATTTACTGTCCACGGCCACCATACTGCTATAACTCCGAATTTTGTCTTTTACGTGCTTGGCTACCAACGCAGACCGTGTTAGTTTGTTATACATTTTCTGCTATAAATAACGCATCTCTATATGTGTATAGCTAGTTAGTTGTTGTGTAAAACTTGACTGTTGTAAGAGCTTTTGAGCCGAGACTTAATCTCTATTTCATAAATGTTTTGCAATATATGAGAAGACACTGATTTCTCATTCAATTTCATGATTGGTTCTGAATGACCAAGGGTGTAGAGGTCCCCTGTACACCAAGGTCTTGTAGCTGATGTATAGTTTTATGTTTTTCTACATTTTACGCTTTTGATACCATAGATACTTGTTGTTTATATTAACTTGCTCATGGTTGATGTCATTTGCCTGTTCATAAGTTCTTTTATGCTTTTATTTGATTGACAACTGATCAGTGTTTGCATTTCAGGTTCTGATAGGAAGCTCGAGCAGTACATATAAGTTTTGATGACTAATGACATGATGGGATTATCTTGTCCTACTACTGATTTGTTTTATTGATTTTATTTCCAGCATTGCTTATTTCTTAGTTTTGCTTTGATTCATTTACTTTGCTGCAAGTTAGTGATTAGACTATTCATATCATTCTTCAGTTACCAAATGATGA
>APFE031591555.1:56712-79995 GCA_000404065.3 Pinus taeda
CATTTGAAACTTTGAAAACAAGAATATCTGAAGCACCCATTTTGAGAGGGCCAAATTGGAAACTTCCTTTCCATATTTCTACAAATGCTTCAGATACAGCTCTAGGAGCTGTATTGTGTCAAAAGGATTTAGTTCCTTATGCCATTTACTATACCAGTGAAAATTTGACTCCCACTGAGTTGAACTATACTGTAACTGAAAAAGAGTTTCTAGTTGTTGTTCATGCAATCAATAAGTTTAGACATTATATAACAGGCTATGAAACTTTTGTCCATACTGACCATTCTACAATTAGATATCTAATGAACAAACCTGTTACTAATGGCATAGTTACAAGATGGCTCTTACTTTTACAAGAATTCAATATTACTGTGTTGGATAGACCAGGAAAACAAAATACAGTAGCTGATTTCTTATCTAGAATCCAAAATACTAAAGAAGACTCTCCCGTAGAAGATAAGTTTCCAGATGAATATTTGTTTGCAGCAACTACTAAGACTCCTTGGTATGTAGATATTGCTAACTATTTGGTTACAGGGAAACTGCCTCCACATCTATTTCCTGGTGAAAGAAGAAAAATTATTCATGAGAGTTCAAAATATTCATGGATTTCTAATGAATTGTTTAAAACAAGGCCAGATTGTGTGATCAGAAGATGTGTTCGGGAATATGAAATGCCTGACATCCTCAAGGCATGTCATGATGAGCCATGCTGTGGACACTTTGCTGACAAAAGGACGGCCTATAAAATCCTTTCTTTAGGATATTATTGGCCTTCCCTTTTCAAGGACACAAAAGAATACGTCAGAAGGTGTGACAGCTGCCAAAGAGTAGGGAAACCGACTCTTTCAAATGAAATTCCATTACAACCTTAGGTACTCATTGAACCCTTTGAAAAATGGGCTTTAGATTTCACTGGACCTATTAATCCACCATCTAAGCAAAATAAGTATATATTGGTATGCACTGATTATGTCACTAAATGGGTAGAAGCCAAAGCATTACTTGTTGCTACTGAAAATTCAGTTGTTAACTTTCTTTATGAGGATATTTTTACTCGCTTTGGTGTCCCAAGAGGAATTGTGACAGATTAGGGAAGTCAATTTACATCCAACATGATGGAAAAGTTGATGGAAGAATACAAGATCAAGCACAGGAAATCTACTCCTTACCATCCGCAAGCAAATGGCCAAGTGGAGTCTACAAACAAAGTCATTGAAAGTATCATCACCAAGACTGTTCATCTACATAGAAGAGATTGGGCTGAAAGGCTTCCTAAAGCCTTATGGGCCTACAAAACTACATGGAGGAATACAACAAGACATTCTCCTTATGAACTTGTTTATGGGAAAGAAGTCCTGCTCCCCATTGAATTTCAAGTTAAAACTTTCAAGATGGCAGTTCAGTTGGGGATGGACCTATCAGAAGCTCAAAAACACAGAATGGAGCAGTTGAATGAACTAGATGAGTCAAACAAGAAGCAATTCTAAGAACTGATCTAGTTCAACATCAAAGAGCTAAGTGGCACGACAGATATATCAAAGAGAAAAAGTTTCAAGAGGGAGATTGGGCACTACTATTTGATTCCAAGTTTAAAGACTTCAAAGGAAAATTTCGGACTCATTGGCTTGGGCCATATGAGATCGAAAAAGTCTTTAACAATGGAGCGGTAAGAATTAAGACCATTGATGAATTTCAAACTCCTCTTATTGTGAATGGCCATAGATTAAAGATTTATCATAAGCCACTCCCAAAAGAAGAATTTGTCAAAATGTTCAAGAGAATTCTGCAATAAGGTTGGTGAAGAAGAATCCTTCTTCCCCACCAACCTAGCCTTTGTTCCTTTCTGTTTAAAAATAAATAAATAAATAATAATAATAATAATAATAAAGTTGTATAAGCCTGAAAACCAATCTCTGATTGGCAGTCTTATACAGAAAATGTAGAGTGAAAATCAAGGACACCTGACACTCTATATTTTCCAAAAAAAAATCTTCCTTTCTTCATCATTTCCATTTTTCACTCCACTCACTTCATCTCACTTCATTTCACTTCCATTTTCACTCCACTCACTTCATTTCACTCCATCTCATCCATTCCATTCCATCAATAAAGTTTTTTTCTTCCCATGATCATTTCCATTCAGATAGTTATGGTCTAACCATCTTTGTTTAGCTAAGTGGTTGTTGTGCCAATTTTCCGCAGCCGGAATCAGTTTCCGCAGCCAGAAGCAGTTTCCGCATCCACCACTCTGTTTTTCAAAATTACAGTCAAGGTGTTAGTGCAATAAAATAAAAATGCAGGTATGACCAAGCATGAAGACATGGATATGGGGCATCCACAGACATCAACAGGGAACAATTGAGTCAGGGCTACTGGACAACAAAGACAAGGATTCTAAAGGCATGGTCAAAAATTTATTTCAAATAGCAATTAAAGGCACAAATTTGCATATTTATTGAACCATTAAAACTCACTATGTGCAATGATTATTATGATAGTTCCACTACCATTCCACGACCTCACTCCATAAATCATACATTTACTCCCTAAATGGTCTCATGATTATTTTTCAGGTTCAACTCATAGATGAACTACACTCCCGCACTCCACTTACATTCATGAGACGTGACCTATGTGGATACAGCTCCTCTCCACCGTACTCTGTGCAGTCATTTTATCAAGTGTAACGTCTCACGTAGCCGTTTAATTCAAAATCCTGGCGCCATTTCACTTGTGTTAAGCTGCACTTCATTAGCATATGCCTCCATTCTATCTCGGCTACTCATCCCCTATTCCGCTTACAACTCCTGAACATCCCAATTCCCGTATCCATTTCAACCATCGTTCTTCCACAAACAAAACCGTCTTACCTCTGATAAAACCCTCATACAATACGCAGTTGAATTTCAGAGAAGAATTTTTAACAGAGGAAGATGGGACGGCTACTGAGGGCAGAGCCGGAAGGGCTTAAATTTTTAGAAGGGTACCCTCAGGCAAAGGAATTGTTGAAGAAAGCCAAATGGCTTCGTTTCATCCAGAAATTCAAAGGCCATAATAAGGAGGTCACGAAAGCATTTGCAAGGTCTTTCAATGACCAGGTGGTAGAGATTGGAGACCTGAAATTCACGGTCACTGAAGCCTCAATTGTTGCAGCTACAGATTTGCCTCGGGAAGGTGAGCATTGGTTTAAGAACAAAATTCTGGACGAGCAAGCATGGAGAGTCATATTGTGTAACCCAGGTATGGATGTTATTGTATTTACACGAGGGATTCTTGTTAATGCACTGAAAGAAGAATGGGTAGGCCTACTATTAATCATTCAAAATTTTATTACTTGTGAAGCTCGGTTTGGTACAATGTACATGTATCACACTAGGCTCTTGATGAACTTTCTGTAGAAACAAGCTCTTAATTTGCCCTATTTCTTACTGTTGAGTTTGAAAAATATGAGTAATACATTCCAAAAGAACATAGGAGATATAGAGCCTCATTTGTACCATCATGGATTACTGAGGATTCTAGTCGAAGACCAGTTGAAAAGAAACAAAGATACTTGGAAGAGGTTTCTAGTGAGAAACTATTTTCAAGAACAATCTGAAGCCCCAGGAAGCAGCACACCAAAGGCACCGAGAAAGAGTAGGAGAAAAGGAAAAAGTGTCATAATCCAAGACTCTCCTATTGATAAAGCTAAAGAAATTGTTCAAAAAGAGGAAAGAATTAAGGACAAAAAGCAAAGAAAGTTGAAGGGAAAGAGGAACTTACAAGATGTTTATCAATCACCAGAACCATCTATAGAGGAATATTATCAAGTGTTATCAGAGAGACTAGTGCATCTCCAAAAACGAGCTGCCACAGCTAAGAAGGAAGAAAAGGGAAACAAATTATGGAAGAGGAAAGCACTAGCCCATAGTACTTAAGAAGGAGCAGCAGACTCAAAGGAAAGTGGAGGAGAACACAAGTAAAAGGACCCCACTTCATTGACTTGGGTGGGGAAACACCTGAGAAACCTTAAGCGGGCCACAGTCCACCTCATCCTCTGCCTGATATTGAAGCCAGCCCTTCTGATGTTGATGAAAGCCCTTCTCGACCAGAACTAGAAGACAGTCCTCCTCCTCAACAAGACTTTGAAGCCAGCCCGAGGCAAACACCTGAAATTGATCCAAAACAGCAAGAGGTATATGACTACCTCGAATATTTAGAGAAGGCAGCTGCAGGGCCGAGCACACCATCCATTCTTCCTCACATGACACAAGATGCACAGGTTCAAGCTTTGAAACAAGAAGTGTTTGAATTGGAAGTTCTAAACAGGCACATCAAACAAGAAAACGAGGCATTAAAAGAGCAAAGCAAAGTGGAAAAAATTATTCATGATAATACCATGTTACATATGGGTTTGTGGCAGAAGAAGAACAAGAAGCTAAAGAAGAAGTGCAGAAAGTTGAGCAGGGAATTAATCAATCTCAAGTTCAGATGTTTGATAAGGAAAACCAAGATGGTGGTAGCACCAAGAAAGAAGAGGAGAGGACTGGATGTCTTAGCAGAGGCTTCAAAATACATAGACTAAAGGAAGATGACTAAATTTTGGTTGCATGAGGACATGCAACACCTTCACAGTGGGGGTATGTTGAGTCCCAAACTTACACCTTCCCTACATCCCTTTTTAGCCTTTTTCTCCAATTACCTGAACCTCTAAGCTATCAAATCACTGCATAATAGTTTAAAATGAGTATATAAATGGTTTCCTAACTATGTTTTGTGACTGCTATTTGGTTTAGATTTTTGTTCAACCAAGTTGCGGAATCTGCTACTTTCCACACCCAGAATCAGTTTCCGCAGCCTTTTTGTTAAATTGTATACTACAGGTGTCCATTGAAGAACTTAGCCACATGGGCAAGCCATAAAGGACGTGGACATGGAGCGTGTCCCCTTGGTTCAGCCAAATCATCCATAGAAGCCTGCGGTCAAGGCCGGTCAAACGGTGGCCAACACAAGGAGTTAAGCGGTGGCACGGCTCTGTTTTCAGCATGAGGAGGTTTGCGTGGCAAGGTCCTGAGTTTTAGGAGGTGTATTAACACCTAGGGATTGCTCATCAACCGAATCCAACAAACCATCTCTTGGATTTACTGTCCACGGCCACCATACTGCTATAACTCCGGATTTTGTCTTTTACGTGCTTGGCTACCAACGCAGGCCGTGTTAATGCATTTTCTTCTATAAATAACGCATCGCTATATGCGTATAGCTAGTTAGTTGTTGTGTAAAACTTGACTGTTGTAAGAGCTTTTGAGTCGAGACTTAGTCTCTATTTCATAACTGTTTTGCAATATATGAGAAGACACTGATTTCTTGTTCAATTTCGTGATTGGTTTTGAATGACCGAGGGTGCAGAGGGCCCCTGTACACCAAGGTCTTGTAGCTGATGTATAGTTTTATGTTTTTCTACATTTTACGCTTTTGATACCATAGATACTTGTTGTATATATTAACTTGCTCATGGTTGATGTCATTTGCCTGTTCATAAGTTCTTTTATGCTTTTATTTGATTGACAACTGATCAGTGTTTGCATTTCAGGTTTTGATAGGAAGCCCGGGCAGTACATATAAGTTTTGATGACTAATGACATGATGGGATTATCTTGTCCTACTGCTGATTTGTTTTATTGATTTTATTTCCAGCATTGCTTATTTCTTAGTTTTGCTTTGATTCATTTACTTTGCTGCAAGTTAGTGATTAGAACTATTCATATTCATTCTTCAGTTACCAAATGATGAGGGATTGTAGAGTAAATGTGTAGCTTAATCTTAGTTTTATTTCATGCAACTTAGATATCAGATCATTCAATTTGTGTATGACTACTTCCTATAGCCAGAGCGAGTCAAATGGTGAGGGGTCAAAAATGAGTTGATGTGATATGATTAGTTTACTTTGCTTTCAGTCTTTAAATTTCTTTGAGTTCAGTCTTTTCTCTTCTTTATAACAGCAGCAAGGATATTGGGTTCCATAGTCATAGTTCACTGTTTTGTTAATTAGAATCTAGGCACATCTTGATTTCATCATTGTAAAGTTTGAACACCTTTGGATCACTTTGAAGTTTAGAAATTATTCACTGAATACAATTGTCCATACTTGATTACTAGAATCACCATCTCACACACACCATTTCACATTAGGAAATCAACAAGAAGATAAATCCAAAAACAAACCAAAAACTAAAAACGACAAAGAAATAAGAAAACGGTTATCTTGCATAGATAGTGCACTTCACTTCAACAGTTTACGACTCCCGGATTGACAATTCATATAGTAATTTAGAACACACTAAATTGACCAAACATAGACTCAAGCAAATTTCAAAAGAATTTGAAAGAGGAAATTCTACATTTTTCATAGTCGTCTACTTTCTAGGCTTAAAATTTTTGAGGGCTGCAAACGCCACAAGGTTGCTCTAGCTTCATACTCAGGTTTTCACAAGTTTTTTTTTTTAATTTTGTGGCACATTAATATATTCATTGAAGGCTCTTTCTCTCTGGCATATTTATGAGATAGCCGCAGGCCATAGAGAAATTGTTTTTCTCTTATAAAAAGTCATCTAATCCTTCAGGGAAATTTCTTCCAACCGCCTAGAAATATTGCACTCAATCTCTACAACGCGTCGACGGGCTTCATCCATAGCATCATGATTTGGTCGATCTCCAATGGGCTGTAGAACGGATCTGGTCTACGCAACGTCAGAAACATCACCGATCATTTTAGCCACGAGCTTTGACTGCAGAAGCTTAGGCATCTCTCTAACCAGAGCCTCGCCATGCCGCTCATTGGCTTCAAGATCCACTTCAATGGCGTTTGAAGACGAGGGTTTGGAGGCCAGCATAAATGGTGGTCACAAAGGCCTCAAAGATAGAATGTATGAAAGAAACGGATGAGCCTTCGAATTGACTTACGTGATTACTTAGATTCCTACATATCTCAGTACATGCATTCACAAATTCAATCAATTCGTAAAAAAGGGCAGAGCTTTTATTCCTCCAATGGACTTCAAAGGATTCGAAATCTAAACCTAGTGAGGGAAAAGGCATTTTAATATTTAATAAAAACTGTAAACAGGTTGGTAGTATTTCTATCAACATTATCACTTATATCGTTTTGAGAACCTTTGAAAAAGTAAATATCAAATGGGAGATTGCGCAAATTTAATGATGGGCATTTTCAACAAGGAAATTGAACTTGGTATTCTCTCTCACAATTATGTTCTATTTTGTTTTTAGACATTAGATACAATAGATTGCAAAATTCCCATTTTTTGTGAAATATTAGTTATTAGGTACTATGATACTTTATATATAGCTCACTTGGTACACATCATTATAGGGGATGTAGTATTTGGATTTATTTCATAGAGTTTAAGTTATGTTACATTTTAATATCATAATAAATTATATGTTAATTTGTGATGATATATGTAAGTGTTAATGTTAATGATTATATATAAAAGTTTTAAATTTAATTTAAGTTTTAAATGTTAATTTAATTGTGTTTGTTGATAGCTAAGCTCATAAAATCATAAAACTTTAGAAACGTATTTTCTCTCTTCTTACTAAGGAAATTCTCAGTTTATGTTATGATAATGCTACCAATCACCTCTACCATTTACATGACATGATTTGGTCTAAGCATACTAGTTGAGTAGATTGATGGTATCCTTGATTAAATCTTATCGGAATGTTTGAAATTGATAGGCGAATTATATAATCAAGAATTTTTAAATGCATAGATTGTTCCTTTAGAAGTATATAAACATAACAATAAATTATAGTACCACCCACGTTGGTTATGATTTTTAGTTGATTTTTATTTATTTATTTATTTATTTCTATCTTATATGAAAAAAAAAGTGTGTTAAATTGTGGCAGGATTCATTGGTAAACCATGGTTAGAAGAGGTACATGAAGAAATGGGGCAACTGAAGGGCGCAACATAGCACCACCACAACAACCTACTCCTACCTCCCCACCCAATGATGAGGAAAACATCACAACACCAAAGAGAGACTAGTTGGAGAAGCATTGAACTTAATGAGATCGTTCTAACACATGTCTGAGGCATTAATAAATCGTTTGGAACGAGAGCATGGAGGACTTGTCATACAAAACAAAGCACCTCAAACCACTACAAGAAATTATGTACGTAGAGATTTGGAAAAGGTCAAATTTCCATCATTTTGGGGGTCCACAGACGGTCAATCTGCAGAGGCATGGTTAGAGAACATGGCTATGTGCTTTACCCTAAGACATTACACCTCAAATATGAAGGCCAAGATGGGTATATTCCAGCTAAAGGGAAACACACTACTTTGGTGGAAGACATCTTTAACCCAATTAGGGATGGATATATCAGAAGTAACTTGGGAACTATTTGAAGAAAAAGATTAGAGAACATTACCTATCAAAGGAGTTCCTTGAGAGGCAACTAAATGAATTCAATGCATTAAAGCAAGGGAGTCGCTCACTACCAGAGCATGAGGCTCGTTTCATGGAATTACTCCATTATGCCCCTCACTTAAACACAAAAAAGCTCAAGGTGAACAAATTTTTGTATGGACTAAATGTTAACATTCAGTCCAAGTTTAGAATCTTAATGCCTCGCATCTTGCACGAGGTAGTTCAATGGGCAATCATTATAGAGGAGGATATCATGACCATTGGACCTAGTAAGTCAACAAGGCCCACAGGATCAAGAGTACCAAGTGGCAACAGTATGGAACGTAGAAATTTGCAAGGGGGTCCTGTGCTCAATCATCAAAAGTGGTTCACAGGAAATCAAAGAACACCATATAGGAATCTAGCTTAGCATCTGCACAGGGTACCTCAACAAACTCGTCAACCACAATAGTACCGTCCTATGCGATAGCACCATGTCACACCACCTCAGTACCGATCCCAACAGTCTGGCTTTTTCCAACATATTTCCAGGCCAACTCCCAGTTCAGTTGGTAGTAGGATCCAAGCTCGTAAGAGGGGGTGTTATACTTGCGGAGGTCCTCACTACGAGAAGGATTGCCCTCAAAATACAGGCAATACCAACTCAACTAAGAATGAAACTATGGTGTGGGATCTAGGGAAGGCTCATCGCATCCATGCAGTGGTAAGCAATCGCTAGGTCGAAGACCAATCCACTATGTTGGAAACCTTGGGTAATATTGATGGTATGAGTTTTATCATTTTAATAGATCCAGGACCTACTGATTCCTTTATTTCTCTAAATGCATTATCAAGGATTAAACATAAAGCAATTGCGCAATATGACTTTAGACATGTAGAAATGGCATGTGGTATGAAAAGAAATGTAGGAAGGATGGTAAGGGATTGTGAGGTGGACCTGGGTGTATGTAAGACCAAGGTATCCTTGTACTCTACAATTTTAGGAGTCTATGGCATAGTTATAGGAATGGATTGGTTGGAACAACATGAGGCACTCCTAGACTACAAAGACAAGATTCTACATTTCACAAACAATGACGGCCAAAGAAAATCATTATGGAGAAAGAACCAAGGGGTGTCCCTGAGGTTCATCTCCTCCATACAACTAATGAAATATAGGCGAAAGGGATGTCAAATGTGCTCGGCGTTAGCTCTAAATGATAAGGGTGATTCTGAAAACCTTGATAAACATCCATTTCTTGTTGAATTTAAGGATGTATTTCCCGAAGAACTACCCGGGCTACCCCCAAAAAGGGAAATTGATTTCATCATCGACCTTAAACCAGGCACTGAGCCTATTGCAAAGGCACCCTATCGTATGTCAGCTCCACAACTAAAGGAATTGAGATCCAATTAAAGGAATTGTTGGACTTGGGGTTCATACGACCTAGCATATCTCTGTGGGTATCCCCTGTGATTTTCATTAAGAAGAAGGATGGGTCTTGGTGATTGTGCATTGACTACCGCCAGTTGAATAAAGTAACAATAAAAAATCAATACCCTCTGCCAAGGATAGGTGACTTGTTTGATCAGATGAGGGGGGCGACTGTGTTTTCAAAGATAGATCTAAGGTCGGGATATCATCAACTGAGTATCAAGGAAGAAGATATCCTGAAGACAGCCTTTAAGACAATATTTGGGCATTATGAATTTGTAGTTTTACACTTTGGACTGAAAAATTCCCAAGGTGTTTACATGAGTTTTATGAACGAAATATTTCAGGATTACTTAGACAAGTTTGTACAAGTCTGTATCGATGACATTTTGATCTACTCAAAGACCCCAAAAGAGCATGACAAACACTTGAGGATAGTTCTACAATGTCTTAGAGAAAACCAATTATACAAGAAGTTGTCGAAGTGTTCCATTTACCAAAACAATATTTTTTATCTTGGGCACATTATCTCTAGGTATGGTATCGCAATAGACCTAGTAAATATTGAGGCCATCATGGAATGACCAACACCAACCAGTGTTCATGAAATATGAAGTTTCATGGGCATGGAAGGGTATTATCGTAGATTTGTCAAAGGGTTTTCGAAGATAGCAAACCCCATTACCAAGCTCCAAAGAAAGAACAAGAAATTCATTTGGACTGAAAAATGTGAAGAGGCATTCCAAAGGTTAAAGGTGTTATTAACGACAACACCAATTTTGAAGGTGTCAAATATGGAACAATAATTTTTGGTTTGCACAGATGCCTCCAAGGAAGGGTTGGGTTGTGTGTTGATGCAAGAAGGAAGAGTAATAGCTTATGCATCAAGGAAACTTAGAACCCAAGAAGAAAACTATGCAACCCATGATCTAGAAATGGCAACAATTGTTTATGCACTAAAGATTTGGAGACACAACCTTCTAGGAAGGAAGTTTGATCTTAGGACTGACCATTGTGGGCTATAGCACATATTCACTCAAGACCACTTAAATGAAAGACAAAGACGATGGTTTGAGCTAATTAGTGAATATGATTTTGATATCACTTACATAAAAGGAACGATAAATAGGGTGGTTGATGAATTAAGTAGGAGGCCTCGAATATTTTCAGTGATTCCCTTAAAGACAAATTTGATGGAGAAACTACTTGATTTACAATTTAAAGACACCTGGTATCAAGAGGTTAGAAAAATTTTGAGGGAGGATGAAATGAGGGTCCCAAAATATGAATAATACTCCTTTGATAATGATGGGCTACTACGATTTCAGGGAAGGATATATGTACCACTGAATGAATATATATGTTATTTAATCTTGAATGAAGCACATCGCGCAGTATACATGGCACACCCTAGTGTTAAGAAGATGAGTGCGGACCTAAACCACTCTTCTTTTTGAAAGGGGTGAAGAAGGACATTGTAAACTTGGTAGCAAGATGCTTAGAGTGCCAACAAGTAAAAGCTGAACACAGACATCCAGCAGGATTATTTCAACCCCATGAGATACCAAAATCTAAATGGGAAGTTATATCAATGGACTTCATTGTGGGACTACCAATGACCTCAAGAAGACATGATCCCATATTTGTAGTGGTGTACACATTGACCAAGAGCGCCTATTTCATACCAGTTAAGACTACATATATGGCACCATAAATAGCCATAGTTTTTATTAATGAGATTATGAGATTGCATGGAATGCCTAGGAAGATCATATTTGATAGGGGAGCAGTTTTTACAGGAAGGTTTTGGACCAGTTTCCAAGAAGCTTTGGGAACCCAGTTGAACTTCAGGACTACTTATCACCCTGAGGCAGATGGGAAGATAGAGAGGACTAATCAAATCCTCAAAGACATGCTTTAGATGTATGTAATGGACTAAAAAAAGAGATGGGAGGATTTTTTACCCCTCGTGGAATTTGCTTACAATAATAGTTATCAGAGTTCCATCAAGATGGAACCATTTGAGTTCTTATACGGAAGACCTTGTAGAACACCTCTCAGTTGGGACTGACTAGAGGATCGAGTATTAATAGGACCAGAAGTGGTGCAAGAGATGGAAGAACAAATGACTATGATTAGGGAGAGGCTAAAAGAAGCACAAGATCGACAAAAGAGCTATGTTGATGCTCATCGGGTAGACCGAAGTTATGAAGTGGGAGACAAGGTGTTCTTGAGAATAAGGCCCCAAAAAATCTCTATAAGATTTGGAAAGGGAGAAAAATTGTCTCCATGGTTTGTGGGACCTTTTGAAATCTTAGAAAAGAAAGGATCGGTGGCATATAGGCTTGCCTTACCTCCATCTTTAGAGCGTATGCATGATGTGTTTCATGTTTCTGTTTTGCGTCATTATATTTCAGATCCTTCGCATGTTATTGACTTTGGTCATTTGCAGGTTTCGGACGAGGGAACAGTGATGGCCGCACCAGTTCGCACACTAGACCAACAAACTTTGCAGCTTAGACGATGATTAGTGGATCAGGTTAAGGTCCAATGGGACAATTATAGTCCCGGTTCAACTACTTCGAAGAACACCGAGGAGATGCGTTATCGTTTTCCTTACCTATTCCAAGGACTTCGAGACAAAGTCTAGTATTAAGAGAGAGTGTATGTAGTGCCCCACTCTAGTCGACTAACAGTGATATGACATTAACATTTATTTAGCCCTAAGGCCCACACTTTATTCTTTGAGGACCTCAGGTTGAGGATCTAGACACATGACTTTATTATTAGTGGTTGTGATATTAGTTGTTGTGATGTTTATGTATGTTATCCATTGATATTATGATGAAGATGGAATTAATGGTTATGCATGTTCTCTATTGGTATTATTATGATTGTAGCATTAATGGTTATGCATGTTCTCTATTGATATTATGATGATTGTAGCATAAATGGTTATGTTTGGTCTCTATTGAATTTATGATGATGATAATAGTAAAGGATATGTATGCTCTCTATTGATATCATGATGATGATAGCTATGATGGATAGGTATGTTTTTTATTGATGTTACGATGTTGATAGCTTTGAAAGATATGTATGTTTCCATTGATGTTATAATAATGATACCCATGATGGATGTGTCCCCTATGTTACCTACTTGCATTAGTTATGGTTCACAATGAACAATGATGTGAATGCCTAGGTGATGTTGATGATGCTATTATGACAATGACTAACACTAAGAAACATTCTTACTGATGATTATTGAGTATGGCAGGAAACCATTAGAGGCACTCGCATATGACGAGTTGACGACACCTGGTTTGATGAAAATTTATATTATTTTATCTTTGAAATTCTAAGTCAATTTTGAAACTTGTTATATATGTTTATCTATATTCAGATGATATGTTAGTGGTTATAGGCACAGATTGGTTTGCTTGGATGAATGACTCACATATGGGTGATGGGGTTGTACAATTGGACGGAACTTCATGGGAGGAGTGGGGCAGTGCCCCTGATCTCACCCACTAGCACTCTCGTCGTGACTTGGGCTGGAAATTTTGAAACACCTTTGTCTTGAAGATCACGATATCATGAGGGTTGGTCCCAAAGTTGGGTCGCTCATGAGGATTTTATTGGGAGGTGCGCATCAGGGAGGATTCCTTGATCCCCGGCACCATTAGTCTCACTATAGCAAGCAACATAAGAGATGATAGTGGTCTCTGTCATTGCACCTATACTTTCCCCTCGTAGCCACTGAATGCTTGAAGGGAAAGTGGCATGGCACCCTTGGAACTTCAAGGGAATTTCTTGAAGGGTACGACCAACTTGGCACCCTTGGCATCACAAATAAACAATTAGGCATGACACCCTTGGAACTTCAAGGGAATTTCTTGAAGGGCACGACTAACTTGGCACCCTTGGCATCACAAATAAACTGTTAGGTGTGACACCCTTGGAACTTCAAGGGAAGTTCTTGAAGGGCACGACCAAACTTGGCACCCATGGAATCATTAAAAATAAATAAATTAATAAATATAATCAAGATATGAAAAACAAGTAAATTCACATCAAGGGTAAATGATGTTAGAAACTGAGGTAATTAAATTAGGAATAAAACTTGGGTTAAGAGGATCATAGGAAGAAATAAAATATTTTACCTTAAAAACTCTGCCTTTCTCATGTCAGAAAATATTAGGTAGATAATGTAGTTTAATTAGGTAAAAAGGGGAAAGATGGACATAAATGTAAGGATAAATATTAATCCTAAAATAGTTCAACATAATTAAGAGAAGATGATGGTGAATTAAAATAAGATTAATAAATTAAATTTTAGAGAAATTTAGAGAACCTCCATGTGGTAACAACCAACATAAGAATATATATCTAAGAGATAACTTGAATTAAATTACGGAGTAGATAGGGGATCAAATCTTGAATTATCAATTGACTATAGTAATGAACACAAATTAAGGAGTAAAAAGGGGGATCAAGAGACAACTAGGAGAAGAAATAGGAATCTTGTTGAGGTGAGGAAAAATATTAGTTTTAAATTAAAATTTAAGTAAATAACTTTGGAGACCCTTGATGAGAGAGAGACACATGGGTGGGTGAAAATCAAACTATTGGATTAACAAAAATAATTAATTATGCATGAAATGCCAAGTGTCACCTATGAGGACCCCTATAAAAGAAGGGGTAGGCCATGGGAGAAGGAACCTTTTTTACCCTATTGTTGGATGGATGAGACTATGTCAGGTAGTGATGACGAGCTATAGTGAGTTTAGTGAGGTAGAGAACTTTAGAGAGGGGACTCTTGAGCCAAAGAGTGCTCTCCTCTACCAGCTAATACATTCCTCCATTGTATAACCCCATTGTAGCTCAGGGGTCCACAGGGAAGGAGAGTACCAAAGGAGTAGGCTAGGAGATCAACAGGTGGGTCATTGCATTCGAACTAAGCACGTCGACATTCATACTTGGAGGTGACCAACAAGAAAGGAGGGCAAATAGCGGCTACTCAAATTTGAATCTCGTCGCCTAGTGAACAATACCTATGTTGTTATAATATCCTTTTGTATGACTTCATTGTGGTTTTAGTTAACCCATTTTTCAAGATCTCCACGTTGGAAACAAGAAGCCTGAAATATCATTTTCATCTTTGGTTCTAGTGAGACCCCATCAATATCTTTCGATTTTTTCATTTCCCCTATTTTGGAGGGCACCCTAATCTTTTTATCTCGGATTTGGAAAAATAATGTTGGCCAATTACTATGGTCAAAATTGGAGTGAAGACCGACACATTCTTTGGTGGGTTCATAAACTAGTTTGATTCATGGGGTAAAGCATGATCGATAGACAGAATTATGTGTTGCAAGAAGCCCAAATCAAATTTGCATACATAGATCTCCCTTCTGGTGTAATGGTTGGAAGCTAGCATTGGGTGGAAGTTCCAGTTCTTGGATCATTAATAGCAATTTCACAACTTTGCTAGAAAATTCCTCAATTTGACAAGCCTAATATTTTTGGTGACTGGTACGATCATAACAAGCACATAAAAATGTAAATCATAATTGTTGTCTTGGTTGGGTCTTTTTCCTTCCTGCATAAGCCAATATCGTATATATGTATATATGTAGTTGAGTGAAGGAGCAAAGAGTTGGTTGCATTGTCTAATATTCCTTGTAAGTGAAGCAAATCTCTATTATAAGGTGTAGTATATGCAGTAATGTGTTGGGTTCCTAAGCATTTGCAAAGATTCTACTGAACCACCTTCTCAAGAGGAGATTCAGGAGTTGTTGAAGTGTAACATTCTAGGAGAGAGAAAATATTATTGGTGCAGCGATTCAAAGATTCATTCTCTCATTTCCATTGTAAGTGTAGTGGTGACTAGAAAGGAGAACTATAAATAATGTTCAATAAATATTAGGAAAAACCTCATTTTTAATTACTTATGGAAAGGCGTCTATGACGAAGAGGATGACAATGCACATACCAAGCCCACATAAAATAAAAAGATTTCCATTTCAAAGAACAAGGACAACAATGCCTATGCCCTGATTGTTGTTTCTATAAGTGAAGATGTAAGTCATCATATGGTTTCAATTAAAATTATTATGGTGCATTGAAAAAGATGAAATAGTTATATGAATCACACTCAATATTGGAAGTTGTCGAACTGATGGTCAAACTCTTCAATCTTGAGTTAAAAGATGATGACCCCTTGGCCCTAGCCTCAGAGATTAGTGTCATCATTCATTATATAGATGCCACTGGAGTTAAAATGGACATTACTCATACATCATTTGTCAAGGTCTTCTATCCTACATACTCTCATTACATTGTACCCCTACAAGCTAGTGTGCAACTCAAGGCCATTGCTTTTGACACCCTAGTGGACAATTATGTGGAATGAGATAAAACTTTCAAGAAGACTCAAGACAATAGCTCAATGCTCTAAAGAAGCAGTGTGCATTTCTCACAAAGAGAAGAATCAATCATGTGATTCTCCAAAAAGGAGAGGCAACAAAAGAGTACATGGCTCAAAAGAATCACAAGGCGGGGGGATAAACACTATCAAAGAGATGTTGGAAAAGTAACTAGGTTCGATATTCATAATTAATTTGTATTCTTATGTAAATGAAGAAGAAGAAAATTGTTATTTTTAAGCATGGGTTTCATGCTTCTTTTAATTGGTCAATCTAGGTTAAGCATGTTCTTCAGGCTTCTAGGATTTGTCATTGTCTTGAGTCAAGAGAGTCAATGTTAAATTGTGTAAAACCCATTTGGGAATGTTGTATTATATAAAGAATTTAATTTTGATTTTAGAAAGTCAAAGAATCCTCTAAATCAAATTCAACCCTAATCATGATCAAGTCGCCCGAAGAAGAGGCCTATTCACGCGTATGTGGAGGCTATTTAAAGAAGGAGAGCTCGACTCATTGTGACACTTTACAATTCAATCAAGTAGTAAGACCAAGGAATATTAGAAGTGCAAAAGACTAAAAGATAAGAAAGAAGACTAAGAAAAAAAAATAAGATTTGATCTCTATCATTTTCTATTCTCTTATACGAAGATTCTTGGGTTGTTGGAACTGCTACATGACTAAATATTGTAAGATGGTATTGCAGATCTAAAGGAGGGCTGAAATCTTGTCTAGAGCATAATTTGAAGGATTTGACTCTCATTAACCTTGGAAGATATTGTTTTAAATAAGTGATTATGTGGAGGGCTTGCTTGGTATTTTGAGGAAGTTTGACTTTGGTCTTTTGGGTCTTGAAAGTCTCATGTTGATCTAATTCTATAAGTAGGATATTGTTTGGGTTTTCCCCAAGATGAGTGGTTTTTCCCTAGCGTGGAGCCTATATCTTGTGTGTACTATCTCTTGTGATCTTCATGTTTATATTGGTAATTTTTTTATGAAGAAAATAAACACAAAAAATAATAAGAAGCCAACAAAGTTCACAAATAATTATCAAGCAAAGGAAAATCTACATATATCTAAATCCACCTTGATTTTCCAACAAGAGAAACATCTGATCTTCATTGCATTTGTTGTGATAGAGATGAACATGATGCATCCACTTACAAAATCCCCTTGAAGAGAATGAAGCAAGGCTACAAAGAAGGCACTCGTAAAACAGTAGATCCAACAGAAGGTAAAGCACCTAAATCCTCCCATTACAATGTTTCCCATTGCAATATTGGACTAATTGAATATTTGTTTCATACTTCATTTGCTTCTTGGAAATATGCATGGCTACTTGATATAGGTGTAACCTGCCATATAATATTTTCAAAAATACTTCTTTGTGTTGAAAATATTAAGATTGGGGGGGGGGGGGGGGGGAGGGGTGGGGGAATTAGTATTTCGTTACTTTTAACTTTTAAAAAGTTTGATGCACATAAATAATGAGGCATAGATATTTATACAAGAAACACTTATACAATTGTTTCTTTGTAAAATATTTTGTAAACTCCTTCGTACAAAGTAAGCACCAACTTACAACTTTTGTAATCACCAACCTACCAAATATTTTAGTCCCCTAGCTAAGCATAAACTTAGAAATTTCGTAGGCACCAACCTACAAGAGACTCTAATCCCATCATTTAAGCACCAACTCAATGATTTGTAGGCACCAACCTACAAATTCTCTTGGTTCACACAAATTTTCTTTCTTCAGCAGAGTTTTCACCCACCCATGCCACCCTTAGATTTGCACCTGTCAAGGCTCAAAATTGACGATATCTTCATTGTCAATTGACCATTTTGGAACCCTTTAAACCCTAATTTTTCCCATATACAATCATCATTTGTGCGTGATTAAGGAAAACTATGATTAAAAGAGGATTTCAAGGTAAAAAATTATTTATTATTGAATGTCTATAGTTTTAAATGCATTTAAAGGACTAATCTAGGTTAGGACCACTAATCAAGGTTATGAAGCAGGCCCCTTAACCCACATAGATTCTTGCAACCACACTACATAGTTGGCATAGGTGTGTACCGTCAAATTCAAAATGAGCACATGGGTCTTTTAAGTGACATCATTTAAATGCTCTCTCATCATTCAAACCAAACCCACATTCAACGACAAGTGCTTCACTAGGATTCCACATCAGTGGTTAACCATAGAAAGATATGGATGAGATCAAGGGTTTTGTGTATCAATCTGTTGAAAAAAAATTGTGGCTACACCTTCTCAAGTTTGGCGTTTTGTTATTTCATTGCTTTGATTATTTACAGGAATCATTACGCCACCTATATCTTACCCAGTTTAGGTTATGGATATTAGTATTGTTTCCATATATTTTGTAATGTATAAAAACGGAACCTGGCCCAAGAGTTAGGTTAACGAGGTTAATTATTATCTTAATATTGTGAATACAACCCCATTGGACCACTAGGAACACACCTACACGTGTTCATGTCAATGTAATTTGTGAGTTGATAATAGAACATTGTTGTTGATCATTTTTATGCATTGTGTATCGAATCTGGTGTGATTTGAATTTTTCTTAGGGAAATGTTGTTGGTTGGCAAGGTCCCACCAACCCAGCATCATGCCTCTTTGTATTCCTATATCTCTAATGCAGTTTGGAGTGTTGTCTAGGTTTTGCAAAGTGAATATGGCTTTATTGTTCTATTGAGTCTACAGCAGATTTGTGGTCCTAACATTTCATTTGTGGATTTGTTTCATGATACTAGCTCTCTAACATATTGATAATGTGTGGATCAAGTATTTGTTGATTGCATATGATTTATAACTCATAAAGCTACTTTAAATCATTTATATTTTGTACTTGATATTTAGATTCACTCTGATAATGATAGTATTTAGCGTTTAACACATCGACCTACCCTATTTGTGTAATACAAATGTGGTTGCTTTGATTTATGAATATGGGCTTGGCATGTTCTGATAGCTACACATTTGTGCTTAAGATTATATTTTATTGATTTGGTATTGGTAGTAATGTGCATAGGATGGTGATTTTACATTCTTTGAATGTTTAATTATTTGTGCTTTGTTGCATATTGTCCTTTAAGATTGAAGGAGTGAAATTGATCAGTAAAGGCTCCTCTCAAGGCATTACAACCTCTTGTGATTATGGAAACAATTTTTTTCTCTGAGTATGAAAGATTTCAATCACTAAAGGAGGGCCTTGCATCAAATGCCTAGTGGTCACCGTAGTTATGTTTCTTACTGCATTCAATTGGTTAATAAAGCTTGTCCACTAAAGGAAACCAAAGTGCATTGTAAATTTGCATGCAATGATTGATGTCTGGAGATAAGAGATTGTTTAATGGGTTGTGTCATGTGGAGGCTATTAAATAAGCACCTATTTGAGTATAGCTTCTCTAAATTACCCTCTTGGATTTAATTGTTGTCAAGTATAGGGGCAAGATATGCTAAAGACAAAACTTACAAACAACCTATAGGAATTTTGTCATCCTTACATAAGTAAAGTGTCCCTAAGTCTAATGTCCAAGGACCAAATCCCTCATTCATGATAGAAAAGATAGGATTGACATTGCAGTAGTTAGAGAAAAGAAGCATCGGTGTCCAAACTTATACACATATAGTGTATTGCCTCTAAGCTTACGCTCCTAGATTGACAAATTTATGTTATGAATTTAACATCAATAAATTCCCTCAACAACACCTTCAATCTTGATCACAGTCGCCCGTCCTACTCCTTTGTCTCATCCTGTTCCTTGACTTTGTCGTCAACATTTCCTTATCTTTCTTTCTTGTTCTTAACCTACTCTTCTTGGCCTATTTCAGCACTAGTAGTCTCCCCTTGATTCAAATTCATGTTCTTTAGTTTGCTCAATCATTAGTCCTTAACTTGCTTTGTTGACAGCACTATTTATGCCTCACCCAAAAACATTATTCAAATCCCACATCATGAGTTATCACAAGTTCTCACAACTAAACTATTTTTTAGGGCTCTGCATCCTGTGCACAATCAAGGGTATGCTCCTGTTGGAAATACTGAGAGAGGGGTGCATCAATATTTTTTTTAATTGTTACTTTTGCCAATTAGATCATTTATATTTAGAAAACAAAATGAACAATAGAAATAAATTCTTTTAATTAATATAATCTTTACAATGAGTCAAGTACAATATAGGTAGGGATCCAACCCTTGTTGAAGACACCTATGCTCCAACCTGGGATGTGCCAAGCACCTGCTTGGACTTTAGTGAGGCTCTGACCTCTAAGGCTTCAACCCTATCTTATCCAAGGCACCAACCTTGAGTTTAGGAGAAACAACTCCAAGGACACCAATCCTTTAGCTTTTCTTTGTCAAGATATGTTAGGTTGTTCTTCACGGCTCCCGATTTCTTCTTCAACGAGCCCTATCAATCTTCAGCTTCACTGTAGTCTTCCACTTTACATCATCAATGAAAACCTTTTCATATAGAAGGTGTCACCATTGTTCTTCATGGTACCCAATCAAATCCTCCAAGTTTACTTCATGATGACTTCAGCATAGCATCATGTCTTCGAGGATGTTTATGATGCTTCTTCAAGTCTTACTCATCCACACATCACAGGTTCCAGGTGACTGTTATTTTCACAGGTAAATAAACTTCAAACGCAAACTTGAATCTTCCTATGAGCAATAATCCTTCACTGCATCAGACCACTGTTCAAAATATCACACTGCCCAATGCACCACGTTGCACCAAGACTTCAGCAATGACAATCCTTGCACCACACTACACCATTGTCCAACACATCATGTTGCACCAATTTACCAATCTGAATTTTGATATGATGCTACCAATGATAACACTTCAATGTGTCTTCAATTAACTGCACAAATTTCTGCACCAACTCTAATAATAGTTCTGCACCTTCTTCAAATCTGGTCCAAGGTTAGTCCCAAAGATTACTTCATGTTACCTCCAAAGGTCTACACCAAAGTTTGCACCATGACTTTTGCACTACACCAATATTTCAACACTAAATTATCTCAAGACTACTAGACCACTGTTGTGCCAAGAATTCTTCAAGGGTGTCTTCAATAACCGTTGACCAAACAAGATATTTGTATGTCTTCAACAAGAATATTCTTCGTACAATACAATTTAGCTCTTCACTATACTTTGTGCTTGACTTCACTTATGCTTGTTTACCACTAGTCTTCATTGTAGCCCAATTAATGCTAATCCATAGATTGTTGCTTCAATTGTATCCAAGAGTCCAGGCAAAATATTTCACCACAGTCCAGCTATGCCACTGTCCAATTATGCCACTTTCCAAGCAATACTATATTTAATCTATGCCACCGAGCCAGAGAGGATCATTGTCCAAGATCACAAGGGGATGATGGTTGTATGTTTGAGTCACTATACTAAAATGATGATACAGTTCACACAATGATACTTCACCGTCTGAAGAGAGGATACAATCCACATGGAGTAATACTACCAAGGTAAGTAATGTTGTTGCACCAAATGTATGCTTGAGTCACCAACCATAGGAGATCTGAAATTTGTGTCAATTGCTAAGTCCATGTGGTGTTGTTCTCTATAGTGATCAGGCCCCAAAAAAAATCATCGTTGCCATTTTTTTTCTTAACTCCTATACTCCTTTTCTCCCTTGCTCACGAGCTATGAACAATGCTCT
Source organism: Pinus taeda (assembly GCA_000404065.3). Classification (NCBI taxonomy): domain Eukaryota; kingdom Viridiplantae; phylum Streptophyta; class Pinopsida; order Pinales; family Pinaceae; genus Pinus; species Pinus taeda. The sequence continues at coordinate 78,716 of APFE031591555.1, forward strand.
TCTTCTTGTAATTATCATCAAATTTTATTCCTTTTGTTTAAGAGAAAACAAGTCGAAAAAAATTGTATTTATAGTGATTTTTCCCAAACAAATGAAGGGACACGTCACTACAGGTAGGCCGGCTTGGGTAGGCTAGCACAGGTCATCTTACTGTCATAAATAAATTTCTTAACTTCAAAAGTCCATTTCTCCCAAACCGCATGGAGTTTCCAGCCAAGTAATAGCTCATTGGAAAGCAAAAGTTATGCTCTAAAAGATGGTGTAGGTGTCACATTCAGAGGCTGCCTCTAATGTAGTGAAAATTAATTTTCTTTGTGATTGTCCTTAAATTTATGTGCATGAAATATTTGGAACAATGCGAGGAATGTTTTGGGACAGCGTGGCTTCTCCATTGTTTTGCACCAATAATGTCATCATAGTGCAACCTGTTATCACTCAGGTTGTCCCTAGGCTCCTAATAGGGATACGGCCGAGGTAACCACAAACCAATCTTTTGATTGCAGGTTCTAGCCCACCTGCAATCGGAGAGGGCTCTCTCCTTTTGATTCAACCTTAGTTGATGATTTTAGGCTAGCTTTCTGACTTCAAGGGAGTGTCAATTGTGATTGGGAAGAAGGTATGATTCTCGAACAAAGAGGCATGCTAAGGTGTGATAAGTTTCGAACCATTGGGCATGGAGTCACAAATTGAGGCTTGCGAGCGTTTTCTTGGTCACAAGGGGATACGGAGCGGGATAGCCACACAGGATACAATTCTTGGTCTGCTGAAAGTACGGAGTGGACTTCAGGGATGAAAGGCAAAGGAGAATCATTTCATCATGCTGAAGAGGAGGAGAAGTGGATGAGTGGGATCCCGGAGCAGTTAAAATTTCCTAAGACGTGCACTCATATGTGAAAGAACAGCGTAAACCAGATCATTTAAAAATACAAGCTCATAACTGTTTCTGAAGAAAACATTGAAAAACGCAGAAATTGAACTTAAGGTGTAATGAAACAAATCTTAAGCTATTCTTTTTTCCTGCAATTTAGAAAGGTGGAAGAGGTGGTAAAAAAAACATAAAATTAAACAGAGGAGAGGAACACTTATTGGATCGTGTAGAAGCACAGGAATTCCGTGATCATTCCTTGGCCAAGAGAAAACATCAAGTAGTTTCGCAATCCATGCTTTCAGCAATCTTTGATTATGGAAATTAAAACAGTTATAGTGCGAGTCTCTGCTCAGAGAAAATGCTGGAAAGAAGACTGACCAACAACTACTACCAACCAACCAACCCCTCACAA